>ML779724.1:97619-123902 GCA_009831015.1 Picea engelmannii
CCGCGGGTTATAACAGTTGAAAACCCCGCGCGTATTTAAAAATGGTTTATATAATATATAACGCATATATATGTAATATATGGTTCAAATGAAATATATAAACACGGTCATAACTGTTGGTGTTTGAACCCGGCTCCAATAAAAAAACTCCCGCGCCAATTTCGTATACACATTGGTCGTATGGTGATACACCGAAACCGAGGGCTGGGGCTAAGCCCCAGTCCTACCCCCGCGCCAACTTTCATAAATTTAAACATAAATAATTTTAAATCTAATCCATAGTATGACTCAATGGTATGGCGCGTTGGCAATGGCGGTGTATGTAAATGCTTTGTAATGGAAGGAGAGGTCCGGGGGTCGAACCCCGCGGCCTCCACATAACTTTTAAACAACCCAATAGCCAAAATAGGGGTGCCACGTGGCAGCCCTTCATTTGGCCACGTGGCACCATGCCATTTGTCCAAAGTTTGCCACGTGTCGCCACATAATTTGTCCAGTTGTAACAAATCACCGAATGCCACGTCACCTGCCAAGTCAGCGTACGGATGCCATGTCAGCAGGTACGGATGCCCAGTCATCTGTACGGCCTCTGCCACGTCAGCAGTACGGCCTGCCCAGTCAGCATCATTTTTTCCCTGTTTGGCTCGGCGAACAGACCTCGATAACTTCTCCATACAAACTCCATTTGTGAAAGTAAATATACCGCCGGAATCAGGAGAACGAGACGGACGCAATGGCACCGTTTTCGTCACATTCCGAGCACTTTGAATTTTGAGCAAATTTTAGACCCCTGGTCCAGATTCTGATCAACAAGATATAAAAAAGATCACCATCAATTATAGGTTTCCCTTACCAAGGATGGAGGACCTCATGGACTATTGAGTGGGGCCAAGTAATTTTCAAAGATCGATTTGAAGAGTGGGCCTCATAAGATCTTGGTAAGGGAAGGTTAAAAATGGAAGATAATTTTCAAGATGAAGGATAGAATATTTGGGTGGATATTCATGTCGTTTGGGTTAACCAATGACCCTAACACATTCATGAGATTTATGAATGAAGTCTTGAAACCATTTTTGGAAAAAATTTCTATTGCATACCTAGATGACATTAGGATCTTCATTAGAACCAAGTAAGAACACATGGAGCACATGAGAAAGGTATTGCAATGGTTGAGGGAAGAGAAACTGCTGATAAATTTTGAATAAATGCACATTCCTGAAGGAGGAGTTAGCTTACTTGGGATTTGTGATTTCTAATGAAGGATTGAAGATGGATCTTGAAAAGGTAAAGGCCATTTTGTTTTGGAAAACACCTAAGTGTACCTTTGATGTGAGAATATTCCTTGGCTTGGAGAGATTTTATAGGAAATTTATGCAAAATTTCAATGAGATTTGTGCACCACTTAGAGAATGTATGAAGAAATGGATTTTCCAATGAACAATAGCAGTTGTGAAGTCATTTGAAAACTTGAAGAAAAAGGTAACCGAACAACCATTTTTGACACTTCCATATTTTAACAAATCTTTTCAAGTAGATTTTGATGCAAGTGGTTCAATGATTGGAGCATTTTTGAGCCAATAAGGAAGATCGATCAAATTATTTAGAGAGAAATCGAATGATATCAAGAGGAAGTACTATATTTATGATTAAGAGTTTTGTGCTAGTGTACAATACTTGAAGAAATAGAGATATTACTCACTATCGAAGGAGTTTTATTTATTTATTGATCATTAAGTCACTATAATACGCCAATAGACAAGATAAGCTAAATCAAAATCATTCCAAATGGGTAAAATTTTTGAAAAGTTACTCTTCTATTTTGAAGCACAACTCTAAAAAATTAAATAAGGTTGTAGATGCATTAAGTTGGAGGATAATGCTACTGAATACGTTTTCAATTGAATTTTTTTATCTTGGATTGTATGAAGTAGTTGTATGTAGAGGATGCATATTTTTGCAAAGGCATGGAAAGACTGCAAGACACCTTGGATTATTGATAGAACATTGTATTTGGATTTCCATATCCAAGAACGATTCTTGTTTAAGAATCAAAATTTGTGCATTCCACGAAGTTCATTATGGTTGAATATTGTTAGAGAGCTACATAGGAGAGGTTTCAATGGACTTTTTTGTATTGATAAGACCACATTGTTAGTGAAGGAAAGACACTTTTGGCCCAACATCAACAAGGATGTAAAGAAGTTTGTTTTCTTCCATAGAATGTAAGGTACTAGGTCTATTTTACTAGAAGAGAAGAGAAACAATAAAGAAGATAACACTGAGATAACAAAAGAATATGCAAAAACTGCAGAGATAACAACGAAACAAAAAATTATATGGAACCACAACACCAAAATTATACCTTTAATGATAGGAAACAAGGTTCACTTGTCTCTTCGAGGGAAAAACCTCCTACAAAGAAGAGCTATATTAAAATAATTCTTCAAGACAAAAATTCTCATGCCCTGTACTCCTATTTATACTAAATCTATCTATCCAAAACAACAATCTGGAGGAAGATCCTTCTAGAAGTGAAAGCTTCTATTAGGTCTTCTTACATTTGACTTATTCCTCCTTATTGCTAGGCCTTATTAATATTGACCTTTATTACATGGAAATATACTATTCTACCCACTTGAGGGCTTAGGTAGGTTAGGTCCCTAACTTGACCTCCCCCTTAAAATCATCCTTGTCCTTAAGGCTTGAGATGAGGAAATTGTTGTAGAATGTTAGTTGGCTCCTAGGTGGCATCTGCTAGAGTTGTATATTTCCACTGGACTAACAATTCCTTGATGGTGCACTGATGAAAATGAAGCTCACGTCGGTCCAAAAATTCTTGTGTATGCAACCATATGTCTCCTTCTTCATCCAACTCGAGAAGGTTGGTTTGAGTTTGACACTTAGTTCCAATCACCTTCTTTAAGTAGGAGACATTAAAAACAAGATGGGGATTATAAGGACTGGGAAAATATAACTGATATGCCACCTATCCCACGTGCTTGAGAACTGTATAAGGACCATAAAATTTGGGCGCCAGTTTCTGACAATATTCGGCCTTGAGTGAATTTTTCTTATAAGGTTGTATTCGAAGAAATACATGGTCTCCTTCAGAAAATTGACGTTCTGAGAAACCTTGATTGGATTTTCTTCTTTTGTGATTCTAATCCCTGATCAAATTCTCTTTGAGGGTATGGAGAATAACTTCTCTAACTGTAAGCATTTGGTCAACCACCTGGACCTTCAAGACAAATGGCATGTAGGAGAGAATGAAAGGTGGATTTTGTCCATATACTACTTCAAAAGGATTCATGTGAGTATATGTATGGTAAGAAGTGTTGTACCACCATTCAACTAATGGTAACCATTGAGCCCATTGATTTTTCCTTTCAAAGGAAAAACACCTAAAATAAGTATCCAAACACTTGTGACAACTTTAGTTTGACCATCATTTTGAGGATGATAGGCAGTAATGAGATGAAATTGGGTGCCCTGTAGTCTGAATAGTTGTTTCCAATTGTTGGTGAAAGTGGGATCTTGATAAAAAAACAATAGAATGAGGCATGCCATGAAGCTTGAAGACATGATCCATGAAAATTTGAGCCACAGTGGATGCGGTAAATGGGTGTGAAGAGAACATAAATGAGCATACTTGGAAAGATGATCCACGAACACCATGATGACTGAATTATTGCATGATTTACGTAAACCCACAATAAAATCCATAGTGATGTCCCTCCAAATAGCGGGTGGAATCGGAAGCGGTTGGAGTGTGTCAGGACATTTCATTGTTTATCCCTTGTTGCATTTAAAAACATCTTGTTCTACCAAAAAAGTGTGAATGTTCTTTTTCATACCATCCCAGAAAAAAGAACATTTGAATCGATCATAGGTTTTGGTAAACCATGAATGCCTAGTTGTGGGTGTAGCATGAATCTTAAAAAGAATCATGGAATTAAGTTGTAATTGTTTACTTAAATGCAAATGGCCTGTGTAGAGAAGCTTATTATTGTGCCAAAAGTACCCTAGGGAAACTGGAGAGTTGGATTGCAATTGTTGGATCATATGCAAAATTGTAGGATCGTGTAGCCATTCCTAGCAAACCGTTTCGAGCCAATCTAGTACAATGAAGGAGAGGGAGAAAAGTAACCCTTCATATTCATATTTTCAAGAAAGAGCGCCAACAACCACACTTTATTTTACTTTCTTGTAAATGATCTCATAATCATATCCAAAGAGCTTAGTTACCCATTTTTGTTTCTCTAGGGAGGAAGGTTGTTGCTGCAGAAAATACTTGAGGCTTTGATGATTTGTCTTAATTTGGAATCATTTCCCTAAGAGATAAGGGCGCCAATGATCCACTGCATGCAGAATAGCCAACATTTCCTTTTCATAGATTGATTGGCCCAAATGGAATTCTAAAAATTATTTTCTGGTAAAGGCCAAAGGTCTTCCCTCTTGCATAGGTACTGCTCCAATTCCTCTCACGAAGGCATCACATTCCAGGACAAAGGACTTAGTGAAATCAGGAAGGGCCAAGACTAGAGTGATACACATAGCTGCCTTCAAATATTGAAAGGCTTGATCAGCTTCCAGAGTCCAAGTGAAATAATTCTTTTTAAGGATATTAGTGAGAGGTGCTGCAATATTTCCACAATTCTGAACAAACTTGTGATAATATCTTGTTAAACCCATAAAACCACACAATCGTTTCATAGTATTGGGGCGAGGAAAATTATGCATTGTGTCAATATTTTTAAGATCCACCTGGACACCAACCTTGCCAACAAAATGACCCAAGTACTGGAATTCCAAGGCACCAAAGGAACATTTAGAGTGTTTGAGGAAATGTTGGTGGTGAGAGAGTAGATGGAGAACTTGATCCACATGGGAAATACGGGATAACAAAGTTTTACTATAGATAATAATATCATCAAAGAAAACTAGGACAAAATGATGGATAAAAGGACAACAAGACATGATTCATGAGGCTTTGGAAGGTGGAGGGGGAATTACACAAGCCAAAGTTCATGACCAAGAACTCATAGTGACCCTCATGACTTCAAAAGGAAGTATTGGGGATGTTAGCTTCTTGCATATGTATCTGGTGGTAGCCAAAAAATAGATCAAGTTTAGAGAAGTATTGAGCACCACTCAACTCATCCAAGAGATCATCAATGACAGAAATGGATAACTTTTCCTTGATGGCAATTTTATTGAAGAAAACAAAATGAGGACACATGCACCAAGTACCTTCTTTCTTAAGTACCATGACCACATGAGAAGAATAAGGGCTGGTACTGGGGCGGATAACACCCACTTCGAGCAATTCCTGCACTATTTTCTCAATTCAATTCTTTTGGGAAAAGGCATGAAGATAAGGGTGAACATTCAGAGGAAAAGTGTCAGGAACAAGTGGGATGGAATGATCATGAACACCATGAGAAGGAAGAAGTCCCCGAGGAGTGGAAAAAACAACTTGATTTATGGATAGGATAGCTTGGAGTTCAGGATGCACAGAGGGTGTCTCAATCTCTTGAATAGAATGGATTTGAGAAAAAATATCGAAGTGGCATTTCTTGAGGATCTTTTCCATGCAATGGGAATTGATGATCTCAAGAGAACCATCTATGAGACCTTGAAATTGATACCTTTGTCCCTCCTATTGGAATTTCATGGTTAATTCCTTAAAATACATAAGAATGGTATCCAAGTGTGTAACCCTTCAACACCTAGCACAATGTCACAACCACCCATTTCAATGGCAAACATACCATATTTCAGGTGGTAATGTCCAATTTCAAGATGAACATTTTCACAATGCCCACCACATTTCATGGACCCACCATTGTCGATCATGATTTCAAAAATATTGACAACACGAATATAGCAATTGGTTTCCTAGGTAATGTGATGATGACTTAAATTGTGGGTGCTACCACTGTCAACAAGGATGATGACCTTCCTATGCATAATATATCCAATAAGCTTGAGGGTTTGTGGACCAAAGAAGTGAGTGAGGGCATGCAAGGAAATGAGTGGGTAAAATTCAAGTGGGTCATTAGGTTCTTAGGTAGCATAGAGAAGGGAGGGATATTTAACAAGGGGAACTATCACATCTTCTTCAGGAACATCTTCAGAAATGGACATAAAAGGTTTTTTTTCTTTACACTTGTGCTGTGGAAAATATTTTTCATCACAATTGTAGAAAATACCCTTTAGTTGGCTTTCAACCATTTCATCCCTAGTTAATTTATGTACCTTGAGGGGAGTGACAAGGAGGTTAGTATTAGTGGGTAGAGGGAGAGGAACAAAAGAGGTTTTTTTGTTCTAGGGGAAAACAACTTGTTCGACCTCTTTATCATGTTTAGTAGCTTCCAACAAAGTCTGAGGGCATGCCATGAGAACCTGGGATCAGATTTCATCTTTTAGGCCACTGATAAATAATTCACGGAAGGATGCATCTAACATGCCCTCAGTTGGAAACGACAAATTCTCAAAAGAAGTTATAAAGTATTCCATTGTTCTTGATTATTTCAACTTGGTCAAACGATCGAGATAGTGGGTATCGGTGTCAAAGAGATCATAGAGCTCTACAACAAACTGGGTCCAAGAAATATATCCCCAACATGAATTTTTATTCCATTGCCATCATTTCCATCATTCAAGATCTATATAGAGGGAAACATAGAAAAGTTTGGCCAACTCATCAGTAATACCATGCAAAGAAAAATAATGCTCCATTTGAGTGACCTGACCTGTAGGATCGGAGCCATAAAATTTATTGAAATCAACACAGAGAAGACAGGGGTCATGATGAAAGGAGTTGTATTGAAAATGAAAAGAATGAGAGGAATCAATAGCATCTGGTTGGTCCGACGAGGAAGGACCCAAAGTGCAATTCAACAACTAGTTGAAAGAAGACTGGATGGTGTTAAATTTGTTCATGAATTTGTCTTCCATGGTGTCAATTTTTTGTTGGACTTGGGTCTCTAATTGTGCAAGGTGGGAATTGGTAGAGGTATACTCATATGTCACATGTTGGATGGAGTCCTGGGATTGATTGATGGAAGCTTGTAGGTCTTGGTTGCGAGTGGTGGCCATTTGGAGAGGGGGAGTGTGGGTAAGGGAAAGTGGGTGGTTGGGACCACAAAAAAGGTATTATAAGTGATAGGTACCATGACGATCAGGGTGAGAAAATAAATATGATGGAATAGGAGGAAAAATAGGGAAGTTGGAAAGGGGTCGGGTCCACCGAAAAAAAAGGATTAAAAATGAAATGTATGACTGTGATCAGGGAGAAAATGAGAATCCAATGGGATAGGTCCCAAATAAGTTTTCCGATGAGACCATTATACTTTTTTTTTACACTCCTTCGGAGTTATACTCTGGCCTGAATAATACTGCAATGACGAAATGCCCAAATGATTAACATGAAGAAATGTGTAGTAATTTTGCAACAATAATGCAAGAGGCATAGTTGCGCGACAATAGGTCTTGTCTTTTTTGTTTCTATTTCCTTTCCAAGGTTTATGCTATTCAAGGGTTCTACAGAAAAGGGCTTACCCTGTGCTATAGCTCTATGATATAAGTGTGGGGTCCAACAATAGTTCTCAACCCAATATCTCAGAGCACCAACTAAGAAGTCCAGACTGTTCCCTTATCCGTACTACCCAACTACCTAGGTACTAGAGAGTATCTTCCCGAGTGCTATTCTTGGTGGAACTATAGCAGTCATGCAACCAATTGGTTTATCTATAGAGGGATTCAGGATATCTAGTTCGATCCGTATACAGGTAATGTCTGATGTGCTACCACTTGAAGGGGTACCAACAAGGGTTACAAGGGTGGCCAACATATGTGCGCTTGACTATCACTTATATTTACTGCATGTATTACTCCCTGACCATGGGTTTATGCATGTAACAAAAGATTTATGTAGCTTTAAGACGTTGAAATACGTCTCTACCCTGAAGAAAAAAAAATTAACCCACAATTTTATGTTGAGGAAATTGATCTAATACCACTTGTAAGGTACCGGGTATATTTTATTGGTAGAGAAGAGAAACAATGCAAAAAATAACACTGAGATAGCAAAAGAATATGAAAATACCGCAGAGATAACATCAAAACAACAAATTATATAGAACCACAACACAAAAATTATACCTTTATTGATAGGAAACAAGGTTCACTTGCCTCTTCGAGGGGGAAACCTCTAGCAGAGCATATCTCTATTACAATAATTCTTCAAGAAAAATCTTCTCATACCCTCTACTCCTATTTAGACTAAATCTATCTATCCAAAAGAAAAAACTAGAGGAATATCCCTCTAGAAGCGGAAGCTTCTATTAGGTCTTTTTACATTTGACTTATTCCTCCTTATTGCTCGGCCTTATTAATATTGACCTTTATTACATGGAAATATATTATTATACCCACTTGAGGGGTTAGGTAGGTTAGGTCCCTAATATAGAATTTTTCATCTAGCAAAAAGAAAGAGTCAAAACAAATGGTTATATACACCACTTCCAATACACGAGAGGCCATGGGAAGATGTAGGTATGGACTTCATTTTGGGACTACCTAGAACAAAAAGAGGTAATGTTTGTGTGATGCTTGTAGTTGAAAAGTTTTTGAAGGTGGAACATTTCATAACATGCAGGAAAACCAATGATATTATTGGAGTGGTTGTTTTATTTTTTCAAGAAATTGTGAGGTCATATGGACTACCAAGGAGTATCACTTATGATAGAGATACAAGGTTCCTTGGAAATTTTTGGAGGATACTTTGGAAGAAGATGGGTTCCAAGTTTTTTTATAGTTTTTCATATCATCCAAAATGGATGGACATGTCGAGGTGTTCGAATGGAACCTTGGGAATTTGTTGAGGAGGTTGAGTGGTGAAGAAACCAGGATAATGTGATTTGGTTTTGGCCCAGGATGAATTCAATTTCAATGATCCAATCAATAGGTCTGTGGGAAAGATTATATTTCATATTGTTTATGGTAGATCACCAAAGGGAGTTATGGATTTGGTCAAGTTTCCAAATATTGAGGATAGAAGGAATGTTGATGCAAATGAGTTTGTAGAGGACATACAGAAAATGCATGAGCAAGTCAAATAAAAGTTATAACAAAACAATGACAGATATAAGAAAGGGGAAGATTTGCGAACAAGATAAAAGGTTTATGAAGAAGGATAATTGGTAATGGAAAATTTAAGGAAATAAATGGTCCAAGAGTATCTGGGAATGATCAGAGAGGTCCAAAAAGATATGGAACATCCATAGAGGTCCAGAATGGGTCAGAAATGCTCAAAATTCAAATTCTTCAAATCGTCTAAAAAATTCCATCATTATGTAGATATTGGCGATAGCTTTCCAATGTCACAAATTTCACCTCGAACTGAGTTCATATGAAAAAGTTATAAGCGGTCAATGTTCCAGTCAAACCTGGTAGAAAGTCAAAGATCAAAGTACTTGGGATAAAAAAGAGGTGACAGGTGTCACCATTGCAAGGATGACATGTGGCACCTAATTGGAAGATGAATGGGTAAATTGTACCTTCAGGTGGATGAATGGCAGGTTGACAAGTGGTAGACAATTGGTTCAATCAAATATTGACATGTGGCATTGAAGAGCCAATGAGAGGCTACCACATGGAAGCCTCACATTGGCCTATAATGGTTGATGCATATTAAAAGTTATGGAATTGACAGGGGTGAAACCCATGACCTCCATAAATTCCATAAGCCCTAACATATATTCCACTACCAACACGCCACCACAAAGTTCTTAACCTATACATGCCAACAAATATAGTTGAAGTGGTTATAATGTATGGTTGGTAGAGAAAAGAGTCGAGGGATTAGACATCGACCCCTTATATATATGGCCACATGATATAACATATAATCATGAACTATATCCAATATTTGCAGGCGACAAACTTTGATTAACCATTAAATGAATTATCTGCACATATGTTAGTTATAACATATGTTATAACTATATACCAAAAGTTCGGGTTGTGTCCAACTAATAAACCATATATATATATATATATATATATATATATATATATATATATATATATTGTAACAAAAATTCAATGGATCATATGGTGGTTGATGGGAATGGAACCCATGACCTACCATATATTTCCAACAGAGTTAACCAATTCAGCTAGAAGTCCAGATTTGGTTATGGAAACAACCAAACTATATTTAGATGCCAACCTTAGAATTCAGGATTTGGTTAAGGGGTGTGTTGATGATTAAAATCATAATGAGGTTTTGCGTGCAAAGTATTGCTAAAGACTATTATTATAAGATAAAAATATAAATAATACTAGTAGGTGGGACCCCCTTGTAGATTCGAAGATTGGGTCTAGTTCTTATTTCATGGTTATGATGTTGTTAGACACTGCTTACATCGTTGATGAAATCTGAGTTTTTATTGGAAATGAATAAGGCCTGTTATGTTCGACAAGTGAATGATGGGTAAGGCATGCTATGTTTTTTTCTAAGCTCTAATCGCATGTTATTATTGCCTATGTTATCCATTTCTACCATTGCTATTTGTTCATGGATTCGTTACTTTTACACTTGCACAAGAGACATGTTAGTAATAATACATAAAGAGCAGTTGAAAGAGGAAAACACAATATAAACAAATGCAAAAGGAAGGAATTAAACTATGCTAATATACTACTCTACATGCATCGAAATTGAAATGATCATTGATAATCCTAGGTCACAAGTTAATAGCTATGTGATTTTATTGAGTTATACGAAACATGGTTGATTTATGTTATGGCATAATTTGGAAATGGATAAATATGATATGGTTTGCGCAATTGGCAATTAGTGGGTGATGGTTTTGATACATGGTTTAATTGAATGAGTTAATGGGAAGGTTGTTGGTGTGTACTAAGGAATTAATTGTCTGGGGATGGAGGCGACGTTCATTTACTGTATGCCACCCTTACTCCTTCCACTAGTCACCACCCTAGTCGGCTATTGTTCAACTATGTTTGTTGTGGTTAGGCTCTGACTTTCAAGAAGAGGGAGAACCGCTTGGCCAACTTGCGTTTTTAAGGTGCTTTTGATTACAGGTATGTCTTTTTTTTCCATCTACGAGTCTTCTCTAGTTATGAAATAAATATTGGCTCAAATTTATGGTTTTGTTCTTTCCTTAAGTATGGAAACTGTGTAAAATTGTGATATTTTTTGGAATGAATTGTTGGTGGATTTCATTGCGATAATGTTTGAAGTCACAATGTTATTGTTCGTTCTGAGTGTTAGTAGCCATAAAGTTTCTCTATTATTTTTGTTGGTTTTAGTTGGAGGGTTTTGTTTGGTCTAGAGTGGTTGGATGTCTTCACTCATTCATATCACCATGCCTAGTCTTTGGCTTTTATGGGGTTTAATGGGTTGGAAGCGCCTTGCGTCACTGCGCGTTGTTCACTTGGGTATTGGGTTTTTCATGCTACTAATAGTCACATAGTGGGTTATATTGCTTCTTCTCAACATTGTTAGTTGGTTGGTTGGGAGAGACATGAGGGTTATACCCTACATGTGCTAAGTATCGTTATAGAGCCAAAATGGAGCCTTGCTCCTTTGTTCATAGCCTCTCCTATCACGGTAATTTTCACCCTGTCCGCGAAGTCAATTGTGGTGTACCTTGTGTGTGCACTATTGGTCTCAAAGGTTTTCACCAATGAGAGGAATCGACTCTAGTCTCCCTGTGTTGTTCCACAAAGAAAACCCTTGATTTATCAAGCCCGAGTGTTGATAGAGGGGACCGTTATGGCCTGTAGGGTATATTGTTGGTTGTTATGGATTGGTGGTGTATTTTCAACTGAGTTGATTACTGACTTGCCTCATTGATTATTTGACAGTGGTGTTGGTTTTGGTATCTAATCACTACATTTGTTATTATAATTGAATGGATAAGCTCAACATGGTTGATTGGATTATTGTTAAATCGAATACACATTCCCTCTCCTTGTGATTATTCAATTGATAACCCATCACTTTTTTTAATTGACTAAGTCACAAAATTTCTTCATGCGTGATGCGTGGGTATATGTGGCATTCCTACAACATGCTAGGCTGAGTTGTTGATTATTATGATTGTGTGTTTTAATTTCCATCGAAGTATTTTAATCGAGGTGATTATGGTATGGCCATCCACTGTGTATTCTATGGATATTATTGGTTGTGCCCTCAGAGATGGTCACGGGGTTTTTAAACAAAATGGTTTTTTTGCAATTTGATCAATTTGTGGGATGAGATCAGGTTTACTGTTGCTACCTCGCTATATTTATTGATAGCCCAACATTATGGTTGTTTAGATTCAGAGTAGTTGGACCTGTGAAGTCACATAAGATCTCTTGTGTTTTTTTGAATGTATGCATGTTTCACAGTATAATATGTGTTAAATGGTGATGGTTTCCTGTGAGTTTAAATGACAAGTCAAGGTCTTTGCATTTAAAATATTGATGGATGTATGTGGCTATCCATTATGTGTATTGATGAATATCATGTTTCTTAGAAAAGATAAGAACATGATCTATGACAATATAAATTCATTACAATATAATTATTAAATGAATTAGAGGACAAGATCAAGCATGATTTTTGTGTCTGTATTTGATGACTAAAGTAATTGGTAGTGGTTGATGAGTTGGTGTTGAACATAGTGGAAATAATTGACTGTGTATTCATTTGGAAATTGTTTTAAAATGTTAAATGGATAAATGAGAAGAGTAGGGTCCTCTTCAAGTTGTTTTGGAATGCATATTGTCTTGTTTTGGTGACACTGTGTTATAAATTGCCTATGAACAGTGAGCAAGTTAATGCACAGAATTGTTTAAATTTTACACGGTAGTTGTTCTTTTGGCATAGTGATCATTTTGGTTGGTGTTGATCTTTTACATTGATTTGGAATGATTGTATGGATTACTTAATTAATTTTATGAACAATACCCGCTCTCTTTCCCTACCATTATTTCGCTTTCTGCTAATTACAACCCCCTTGCCTTCCCACATTTATTTTTCACTCCCTGTTCTAAAATTTAATTACAATCAAGAGGAATTATGTATTGAAGTAGTTTGAAGTCACAGTTTCTTGGTTGGATTACAATGATATTTTCTTTGATTTGCGTTACAGTTGATTTTTGTGGTCTTTGAGCAGTAACCATGTTTCTTTCCCCCTCATTTTATCATTTTTCTCTCAATACAAACCCCTTGCATATCCCAGAACCTTTGTTCACCCCTTCCTCATCGACAACAATTAAACAATTTGTATGGATTGGATTGCATGAGTTTGATATGTTGCTAAGACAAAATCTATTTCATATTTTTAAAGATTCATCATGTATGGTTGTTAAAAGGTCTATTTTCTAATAAATCATGTATGCAAGAATGATATTTTTCAGTTGAGGTAGCCATGGCAGGGGAAACCGAGGGAGAGGTAATTGGAACAGAGGCCCAAGAAGGCCAAGATTCTCCATACACTTTAACACTGACTGATAAGAGTTAGGACAGTTTTTTCAGGCTTCATATTTCAATTGGATTGGGAAAGGAGTGGTCCAACCTAGGCATGAAAGGCCTCCTTTCCAAGCTCCACAAGCCCCTGTTATTCTCATACACCCTCCTATCTCATTGCAACCCGAGGTTCTCGAAAACAATGGATGTCAAGAGATTGTCCACCCGACAGTCTCCCAACATTGTGGCTAGCCCAATTTCTCCTTACCTTCTCCCCCACCTATTAACCATATTTTCCAAGTTGCTCCTTTCCACTCACTAGTTCAGTTCTCTCATGCTAGCAAAAGGTTGAAAATTGAGGCCCATCATGCCCTTGACAAAGGAAAATCCAGTGTTGCTCCTTCCTCATCCTCCAATGGCTCTGATAAATCCATGTATTCTTGGATGCATTTGAGGGACGATTCTTATCATGTGATCATCAAGATTAGGCCTAAAGGATCAGCAGAGCCAAAGGAAAATTCAAAAAAATCGAAGGGTGACAACAACAATCAAGGAAAGATTTCATTTCAGAGTGGAAAATATGGTTTTTGGGTTTTTATGTTATTTATTGTTGATGATAGTTGACTTCAAAAGTTTTGAAGAACATGTTTTCTTTGGATATGTGAGTAATATATATTTTTTGAAAATAATTTTGAATATCTTGAGATAAGTTGTCAAATGTTAATATGATGATGGGAGTCACAACGAGGGGTGTTTTGCTTAATTAACTAGTATGTTATGATTTTTAAGAGCTAAAGGTAGTCATAAGGGGTCCCACCTACTAGTTATTATTTATTTATAACCCTTATTATGATTATTACTTTCCCCCCTGACAAAAAAGTTGGTTGAGTCTTTTAATTAACTTAACTAATGAGGTGGTTCAACTACTTCAACCACTTCTAATTTGCTTAAAGTCAAAAGGAAATGGAGGAACAAGAGGAGCGATAGAAGGAGAAGCATACTAAGGTTTTCTCTTTGAGTTTATGCTGA
The DNA here is from genome assembly GCA_009831015.1 of Picea engelmannii. Lineage (NCBI taxonomy): Eukaryota > Viridiplantae > Streptophyta > Pinopsida > Pinales > Pinaceae > Picea > Picea engelmannii. The sequence goes on from ML779724.1 coordinate 112,141, forward strand.
GATAGTTAAGTTTTCATTCATTCCTTAATTTATCACAAGCCTAATTATTTTTTATGATATTAGGGTCTTATTGTAGACATTAATATTCAGGGCTGAATTGCATCATTCAAACACTTGTTTTTCAGAGGTGTTGATCTATCTTTGATAGTTTGTGTAGAATTGTCTATTTGTGAATTAGTTTTCATGACTGACAAAGGCTATTGTACAGAGTCGAGTGGGAAACAATCTGTGGAAATCTAATCCATCTTTTAGAGTTAAGTTTTTTGTTTTCTGTCAGAGGTCCTTTTGTATGTTCCATCGGGGATGTCTGAGTTTGACTTTGGTCTAAAATTTCTGCATGAAATTTTGTAAACTCTTTGGTGAATTGGAATGAAATAAATGATTTATTTATGTCTCATTTGTCTTGATTATCATCTTAGTGTTTTTACTTCTGTCTCTACATTTATTTCATAAACTATTTTATTCATAAAATCATATTTAAATGATTTTTCTAGAAAGATTTTAATTGTAAAAAAGACTAGCCTAAGCACTTGTAGTCAATACTTGTGAGTTAGGATTTTATTTTTGATGGCTATAAACATAGGGTGACATTCCCGCCTATTTTTCTTTAGCCAAGAAGAATCTAAAAATGCTTGAGTAAGATCATTTCATATCTTTTCCTCAATATTTATTTGGCAACCATACTGGGGAGATATTCAATATCTCTCTGGTTAATTTTTATACTCGATTTTCATCGATACATCTATTTTTCTAGTATTTATTCTTTGAATTTTTTATTTCTTAATCATTGTACATGTTACAAGGAATCCCAATAGTGAGCCCGATCTTCAAGATTAGACCAACATTGTTTGAATCTGTTTAAAACCAGTTTAGACACTACCAATACCTGTGATGAGCTTAATCATTGTTGGGTAGAAATTGAACGAGATATTAATGCCAAAGAATGTTGGGAAGCTAGATGTAGACAGCCTAGAAATCAACAGTAATCTTCTTGTTTCTTCACTTTTGGCCTTTCTTTCATGTCCTTAGACTCTCGTGCTTCTAGAAGAAGAAGAGGCTTATCATCTGAAATTAATCCTATTGCTGAAATAGGAAGAATTAACGTTGTGTTATCCGCCCAACAAAGTTCTCTAAGGAGAACTTTGTTTGATTCATCCAGTTCGTCTTTCTTTTCCCCATCTATCATCCACAAGATGGCATCTAGTGGTGGCTCTGGTAGCGTTGGAATTTCTTCTTCTTATCATCCTTCATCTTCGTCAGTGATGGGTAGCTTGTATAGCCACCATATCCTTGTTCAATATACCACAAATCCCAACAAAGTCATTAAAATGTATGGTCTTTTTCAGTTTGAAGAATATACCACAACCACACCATGGCATGTGTTCTATCCTCTTAACTTAGCACCTACTACTCGTCCACTTCCTAAATTCAAGGAGCATCTTCCTAAGTTCTTGGGGAATAACATTGTCACTACAAACGAACACCTGGTGGAATTTTCTAATGCTTGTCATAACATAGGAGCCAATGAAAATTGTACTTGTATGCGCTTACACATCAATTCCTTGGAAGGAAAGGCTAAGATCATTTCTAATTGGGAGGAGTAATTATATTGGTTCAGATCCACTTATGGGAAATCTAAAATCCCTGTCGAGAAGTTACAGGAATACAATAACATCACCTATAAGGATGGGGAGACTATCAAGTTTTTCAACTTGCGTTTCACTAAGATATACAATCATATCCCTGAACGCATTCGACATTAGAACCAGGCCTCTTTCATGCACTAGTACAATGCATTACCTTTCCCCTACCATCATAGGCTTGGAGAAAAATCCATTGATAATTTGGGTTCCACTCTGCATCCTTGTTCGGAGTATGAAGAACATCTTGAAAGAACAGGTCTTCCCTAGGTAGAATCAATTAGGCAGACAGACATGTCCGCCCTCTTACAAATATTCCAAGATATGAAAAATAGTATGATAGCATTCGAGCGAAAGGGGACTGTCTCACCTCTCACCCTTGGAGCATCATCCTCTTTAGCACCTCCTTTTAGGAATTCAACTGAGAATAAGTTTTAGCCTAAATCTATCTTGCCTCGAAGTTGGTGTAACTTTTGTGAGGAACACCATGAGGAAGCCACATGTGAGGTAAGGAAGAGTGCCCGAGATAATATCTTTTGTAAAAGACCTGAAACTACCATTGAGGTTCTAGATTTCACAGAGCCAAAAGATGTCATGATCATCAATACTATGAACAAAGCCTATGCTCCCAAGGGAAAATTTTATGCTCCCCACAATTATTCTAGCCCGAGCTCATCCTCACCCACTGCTACTGTTTAGGTTCTTAAAGTTCCTTAAAGTCAAGGAATTACTCCGCCTCTCCCCTCTTCCAAATACAACACCTTGAATCAGTTAGCCAACATCAAAGCAGATGAAACCCTTTTGGACATGGTTGTTGTCTCTGAACAATAGATGCACCTGAAACAATTCATGGAAGGAAAAGCCTCCATTGTAGCTAAACTTTATGAAGAGATAAATTAAGAGGATTCATATGTAAATAAAGTAGGTGTACTTAACTTTAGATACCCTGTAAAAAATCCCCCTTTTTATATTTTTGTAAATATTATGGATAAGATTGCCCATTGTTACCTCATTGATGGAGGTTCGGGACCAAGTGTGATGTCGAAGATTATTATGGAAGATCTAGGCTTGTCTTGTACAAATGAAAATGCCAGAAGCATGCTCTATAATATCCTTCAACAAATGACCATAGGTGAGATTAAAGATGTAACCTTAGTTTTATGCGCATAACCTGAAATAAGGACAACCCTTAGTATTCAGGTAATCTACATGCCAGTGAGAAATTACTCAATCATCTTGGGAAGAGATTGGAAAGCCTTAACAGGTGGATATCTCTCACTTGACAGGACAAATTTATTCTTTCCTCAGAATGGAAAGAACATTATAGTCTTTAGAGAGGGAAGAATTTCACCCTACATAGAGAGCGTTCCACAAACTAATGTAAATTATATCGAAGAGGACCTAGGAGTGTATTCCATATTTGCTGAGGAGGATGGTATTCCTTTGGGACAAATCGATTTATATGATGATATGTGGCACATGCATTTGATGGATCATGCTCAATTGAATGAAATGGGGCTAGCATTATCTTGGTCTCCCTTGTAGGGAAAATTCATAATTTATCCTACATGTTAGAGTTTGCTTGTACAAACAATGTCACTGAATTCAAAGATTTATTATTAGGCATTTAAAACACCTATAATATTGGTTGTGGTCACCTTTCAATTTTTGGGGATTTCGAGCTTGTTGTGAACCTTGTATGTAAAATTCACTCTCCTAGCAACAAGTTGATAAAACGTTACACCCAAATTGTTTGGGTACTTATCTCGAACTTGTTATCTTTCAGTATCACCCATGTTAAGAGGTACTTGAATTCAGTGGCTGGTCAGTTAGCTATCTTTGCAGATTCTCCTAATCAGTAACCTTTGATTTACATGCCTGATTGTTCTTTTCAATCTCTACGTCGTCCACACATCCACGCCAATGTGGAATCTTGGCAGGCCCTCCCTAACGATGAGAGTGTTTGTGATCTTATTTAAGATGAACCTCTTAAGCCCAAGGAAATTATATCCATAGAAGACAAGAAGATTCCTAAGGTCTTGACTCCTCTTGAGAGTTTGTTTTCATCAAGTGATGTAGGAAATAAAGAAAAACATGAATAAGAGGAGTTAAGAAGGAAGGTGTGTGAAACCATCTCCTTGAACATTGGGGCACTTTAATATTCAAAGAATGTTAAAATAAGTACCCAATGTTTTGATGAATAAGAAATGAGGTTTTCCAAGCTACTTGGTGGATTTAAAAATGTTCTTTCTTGGTCTTATGAGTATCTTCGTGGATTTGATCCTTGTCTTACACAACATGCTATTCACATCAAGGAAGGCATGAAACTAGATAAGCAAAAACAGAGGCCTATTAACTCTGCATTTAAAGCAAATTTTCAAAGGGAGTTGGAAAATTTCTTAAAGGATGGGATTATTTCTCTAGTCTACTCTGAATGGGTTTCCAATTGGCTACATGTTCCGAAGACCACTGATCGTATTAGAACTTGCATTAGTTTTCGCACTTTCAGTCAAGATATTATGAGAAATCATTTTTCTCCCCTTAATATGGAAATGATTCTGCAACAATTTGTATAAAGGTCACAAATGGGGCCCTTACTTGACAAAACTTTAGGTTACAGTAAAATCAAGGGAAAAGGGGAAGATGTTCACAAAACCACTCTTATCATAATTTGGGGCACCATGACTTATAAACTCCTTCCTTCTGGATTAACTGATGCAAGTAGTGCTTTTAAAATACCTATACACAAAACGCTTGATGAATTGATCAGTATCCATATCTATCTTGATGATCTAATTGTGTACATTAAAGGACTGATAATTACCTCAGAGTTCCAAGTGTTATTTTTGGGTCCCTTCAAAATTGCTTTTGTCCTAGATACTAACTCTTACATTCTAAAGGATTTATAGGAGACATTTTTTTCCTATAGCACTAACGGTTCTCCCTTGAAGCATTGCGAGGGACCAATGTAAAAATTTCTAATGTTGTTTTGATTTTTTGTATACTAGTAACCTAGCTCTACTTCCATTTTTAAGATTTTTCTTTTTTTCCTTACAATAGTTTGACTTCTACTATCATTTTTTTAATTTTCCTACTTCTTTTACATTTCTGTCATTTATTGTTGAGGTTTTAATTTTTGTAATTTTATTTCTGTCATGATTTTGTTTCTTACCTTATTTTAGTCGATCTGGTCAAAAGTAAGATGTTGGATCAGTTCTTTCATAGTGACACTCATGCAAAGCATTGTTAGTCAATAATCAAGCTTACTCAGCTTTTACAATGTTTCCCCTGAAGGAACACTTGAATTTGTTATCTATTTCCACTGTTGTCTTATAAAGAATTGGTTATCTCCCACTTCTTCTTGCCATTTCTTCATTCATTGAGATTTTAAAGAGAAAATCTATAAATTTTCTCCTTGAAGTAAAGAGCAGATTCTGGTTGAATGATTATGCATACATGGATAAACCCCCTCATACTTAACACTTATCATGAGTTATTCCCAAATTCCCTGTCATTTTTCCATTAAATCCGCTCACTTCCCCTTGTTACATAATCTTCCTGGCTATATCTTTTTGACCTGTTGTTCTTGGTCTACGAAACCATGAGTTATGAGTTCTAAATCTATTGAAAACAAATTTCCCTATTGAGTCACCAGTTGTTGACGATTAAAATTGTAATGAGTTTTTGCCCACAAAGTATTGCTAAAGCTTATTATTATAACATAACAATATAGATAATACTAGTAGGTGGGACCCCCTTGTAGATTCAAGGATCAAGTCTATTTCTTATTTCATGGTTACGATGTTGTTCGACACTACTTACATCATTGATGAAATATGAGTTTTTATTGGAAATGAATAAGGCTTGTTATGTGCGACAAGTGAATAATGGGTAAGGTATGTTATGTTTTGTTCTAAGCTCTAATTGCATGTTACGATTGCCTATGTTATCGATTGCTACCATTTCTATTTGTTCTTAGATTCGTTACTTTGACACCTACACAACAGACATGTTAGTAATAATACGTAAATAGAAGTTGGAAAAAGGCAAAAGCAATATAAACAAATGCAAAAGGAAGGAATTAAACTATGCTAATATACTACTCTACGTGCATCGAAATTGAAATGATTGTTGATAATCCTAGCTAACAAGTTAATAGCTATGTGATTTGATTGAGTTATATGAAACATGGTTGATTTCTGTTATGACATAAGTTGGAAATGGATAATTGTGATATGGGTCACGCTATTGGCAATTAGTGGGTGATGGCTTCGATACATGGTTTAATTGAATGAGTTCATGGGAAGCTTGTTGGTGTGTACTAAGGAATTAATTGACTGGGGATGAAGGAAACGTGCATTTACTGCATGTCACCCTTACTCCTTCCACTGGCTGCCACCCTAGTCGACTATTGTTAAACTATGTTTGTTGTGGTTAGGATCCGACTTTCAAGTAGAGGGAGAACCGCTCAGCCAACACATGTTTTGAAGGTGCTTTTGATTACAGGAATGTCTTTTTCTTTCCATCCATGAGTCTGCTCTGGTTATGAAATAGATATTGGATTGGATGTATGTGTTTTTGCTTTCCTTAAGTATGGCAACTGTGTAAAACTGTGATATTTTTTGGAATGAATCGTTGGTGTCTTTCACTATGATAATGTTTGAAGTCATAGTGGTATTGGTTGTTCTGAGTGTTATAAACCATAAAGGATCTCTATCATCCTTGTTGGTTTTAGTTGGAGGGTTTCGTTTGGTCTAGAGTGGATGGTTTTCTTCACGCATTTGTATCACCATACCTAGTCTTTGGCTTTTATGGGGTTTTATGGGTTGGAAGCGCCTTCTGTCACTGCACATTGTTCACTTGGGTATTGGGTTGTTCATGCTACTAATGGTCATGCAGTGGGTTATATTACTTCTTCTCGGCTCTGTTTCATATCAGCGTTGTTAGTTAGTTGGGTGGGAGAGCCATGAAGGTTATACCTTGCATGTCCTAAGTATCATTACAGGGCCAAACTTGAGCCTTGATCCTCTGTTCATAGCCTCTCCTGTCATGGGAATTGTCACCCTGTCCACGAAGTCAATTGTGGTATACCTTGTGTGTGCACCGTTGGTATCAGAAGTTTTCACAAATGAGAGGAGTCGAGTCTAGTCTCCCTGTGTTGGTCCACAAAGCAAACCCTTGATTTCTCAAGGTCGAGTGTTGATATAGGGGACCGTTATGGCCTGTCGAGTATACTGTTGATTGTTATGGATTGGTGGTGGATTGTTGACATAGTTGATTACTGGATTGCACCGTTTATTATGTGACATTGGTGTTGGTTTTGGTATCTAGTCTCTGCATTTGTTATTAAAATTGAATGGATAAGCTCTGCATGGTTAATTGGATGATTGTTAAATCGAATACACAGTCGTTGTCCTTGTGATTATTGAATTGATAATCCAAAATTGTTTTTAATTTATTAAGTCACAACATTGATTCGTGTGTGATGTGTGGGTATGTGTGGCGTTCCTATAGCATGCTAGGTTGAGTTGTTGATTATTATGATTGTGTGTTTTATTTTCCATGTAAGTATTACAATCAGGGTGATTATGGTATGGCCATCCATTGTGTATGCTATGGATATTATTGGTTGCGCCCTCAAATATGGTCACGGGGTTTTTAAACAAAATGGTTTTGTTGCAATTTGATCAATTTGTGGGATGAGATCAGATTTATTGTTGCTACCTTGTTGTATTTATTGATAGCCCAACATTATGGTTGTTTAGATTTAGAGTAATTGGACCTATGCAGTCATGGAAGTGCTCTTGCGCTTTGTCGAATGTCTGGATGTTTCACAATATAATTGTGTTAAATGGTGATGGTTGCCTGTGAGTTTAAATGACAAGTCAAGGTCTTTGCATTTAAAATATTGATGGATGTATGTGATTGTCTTTTATGTGTATTGATGAATATCATGTTTCCTAGCAAAGATAAGCATAGGATTTGGGACAGTATAATTTTATTACAATCTAATTATTAAATGAATTAGAGGACCAGATTAGGCACGATTTTTGTGTCTGCATTTGATTATTGAAATAATTGGTAGTGGTTAATGAGTTGGCGATGAACAGAGTGGAAATAATTGACAGTGTATTCATTTGGAAGTTGTTTTAAAATGTTAAATGGATAAATGAGAAGAGAAGAGCTCCTCTACAGGGTGTTGTGGAATGCATACTATCTTGTTTTGGTGACATTGTGTTACATATTAACTATGAACAGTGAGAAAGTTAATGCACATTGTTATCACTAAAATTTCATCCACAAATGGTTACAAGAATACAACATCTTCAAACAACTATTAGTTCACCCATGGACCAAAATTACCAAAAACAAATTTCCAAAAGGTCCAAAACTATAAAACCAGTTATAAAATCAGGATGCGCTATGACTATACAGGGAGCACACGCACATGCACCATAAAGAAACACAGAAAAAGTACACATGCACACGATGCGCGAATGTGGATGCTAAAAGTTGAGCACACCTAAGAACAACACATTTATGATGTTGGTCGGCCTCCCACCCACTTCTGGTTCAGCTTCCAAGTTGACTTGACATCCAAATCTCAGCTGGATCCCGCTGGGTGGCTGGTCAAAGACCTAAAGGTGCCCTAAACAACCCATTTTCACACTAAAAGTTGGTTGCACAATACCTCAAAGTGGTGTTACAAAACAAGGCCATGGGTGCACTACATCTTCAAGGAATTCATTTGCAAGGTTATGTTACTGCTATTCGCTTGGGGAAGCCTCTTTTCTCATCAAGGTCATACTAGCACCATTCCATTTGGGCAATCCACATCACCTTTTTAGTGGGTTAGCTTGGGATTCTTTCACCATTTATTTCAAGTTTTCAAGTTGTAAGAAGAGCTCAATATTGGGGTTCCAAGAGCCCTCCCTTGGAGGAAGAAGGGACCCAAAGTCCCCTTTCTCTTTGGTGTTTTCTTTTCACTAACACAATCCTTTCCATTGGTGACATGAGTCTTGTTTGTTTCTTGTTCTTATGTCCTTATGCACAATAGTTTATTTTTTTTTCCTTTCCTATTTTAATTCTTAGCTTAGTATTTTATGTTTATTCTTCTAACCCTTTCCTTTACTACTGTCTTGCTTAGCTAACCCAACTAAGCTTGTACGCACCTCTGTTTTTCTCATTTAGGTGACAAAAGAGGTGCAATAGATTGGTGACTCCATTGGGGAAAGGTATCAATTTCCTACCCCACTTGGGTTATTTTAGGTCTTCTTTTTACTTATTTAACCTGCAGGTACCATAACCGTACCAATATGACCTGCAAAACATCAAATTCAAAGCTGAGTTGAGAGATTTCCATCAGGATTTTTCTTCACACCCATGTGACAGTTGTGCATGGGTTTATTGGCCCATAGTCACGCATCGTGTGCACATGCGCCAAAATCACTGCATTACTCAACACCTTTTGTGCACTTGTGCTCAAAAATATTTTTCAGTTCGTGCATTGGCGCTTAGAGCGCCTCTGTCTAATCTGAAATATGCGCACCTGTGCAAAAAGGCACACATTGTAAGCCTTTTTATGATCCGTTGAAGGCCCATAGCCTTCTTAAAAATGATTCCATACATGTTGTAATATGCACCACACTTACATTACCTCTCATATAAAGAGATTAGTCAAAACACATAGGCACTTAGGGGTTCAAAATCATTATTTTTCCTCTTTTTGCTTTTTATTTGGGCACATGGATGGCTTGCTTTGACTAAAATTTGGAATCATTCTACATCACATATAAAACTTGCATTGAGACTAGAAATTGGATATAAAATGTTGAGTATACTCTTCTCTCACGCTCCAAAGCGATCTTGAGAATCAGAAAGAGGTTGAAAGACAATTTCATCTCCCTTAAAAAGATAAAATCTTTAGGAGAGGACAATATCCCCCTCGTGACTCCTCTTAGTTTATTTTTCAAACACATCTGAAGATTGCAACGAGCCCATACATGCCCACATGCTACAAAGATAGGATAGTGTTGAAATTTACTTTCTTAGATTAAATCACTAGGGAAGTTTAAAGGTTTTGTAATGGGCCCATACATGCCCACATGATCACAATCTAGGATAGTTTCAAAGATTTCTTAGATTAAATCACATTAGGGAGTTAAAGGAATAGTAATGGACCCACATGTCCACATGCTAGCCTCCTAGGGACTTTTGAATTCCGCAAGGTTGTACCAATGAAATTTAGTTAAATAGGTAATCAAAGACTTGTAAGGACCAAGTGAAGTCCACATGCAACAAGGTGACACCTAATTCCTTAAAAAATTGTCACACTTTCACTCATTCACACACAAAAGTGACTTCTCACTCACATAGTTTTCATCTCGAAACATGGAGGTTGAAGTAAGTTTCCTCCAAAGGGATTCTGAAAAACCCCACCCTTTTCTTGATGAAACTATCCATTCCCACTTAATTTCAACGAGATTGGCTCACACCCCCAATCTCTCAAAGAACCACATATAATTTTTTTCTAAAATCTCAATAAGTTTTCCTCCACAGGAGGTGCCAAAAGAAATATTTTATTCTAGGTAGGATTTCAAGGATAGGCATCCAAATAACTCCCCGTTATCTGGTTCTCACATTTTCAAAAAAATAGAAGTTGTCAAATAGGGGACTTTAAATCCTCCAAGTCAAGTGTTCCTAACACCATAAAGCAGGGAGATACCCGTGAAGGGTTGAAGGCCGAGGTCCAGTTTTTTTTTGTGTCCCCCCTTGTGGCACCCACCTCTTGGATGGGATCCAGCCCGTGACCCATTTCTTAGGCTGAAAATCTAAATGTCGCACTTTGACCTAGGTACCTAGTGACCAAATTTTAGGACATCTACCCAGGTGGCAATTGTGGGCTGCAATTGCACCTTGATCGGATTTTGTGTGTCTATTGGGAAATATTGCCATTTCTTTTGGGATATGCCCCCTCTACCCCTCATTATAACTGATTGCTTCATCCTTCACTAGTTTCTCTTCTGGTGGCTTCAGACCCCATTGTCGAGTGCTATTGGAAGGTCCAGTGTTATTTTGAGAGGAAGGACATTACATATTTTAGGACATGAGAATTTTTTTTCTTTGTTCCCCCATGAGGAAAAAATCCACCTATCCACATATATGCTTATTTATCAAAGCACTTTATGTATTATGCCCTTTTGATTACATTTGATTTTGATATATATCATGTAAAATTCAAAAAAGAAATTGCAACAAAGGCTCTTGTTTATTTATTTCTCTCACCACCATTCACACACATTCACTCAGCTAGACGGACATCATAGTGGACCCATAGAACCCCCGTCATTCTAGATGCTTGCTAAATCTCCCTCCTATTCTAGGGGAAGTTCCTAGTCTCGCCAACTCGTCGACTCCACCTTCTCACACTCCTATGAGTGCCACTATCTTGGGATCAGCCTTGCTTTGTTCCACCTTACTTGGGTCCAGTTCCCAAGATCCACCTTCCACTCACTCTCCTTTACACAGAAGGGGGGGGGGAAACTTCCTCTCAAGGGGAAGTACAAACCCACCTAGTCCCCTCCAAGGGTCAGGTACTCAGAACACTCAGACTATGGCCAGAACTAATCCTACTCCACCACCCCATATGCCATATTTAGCTTCCCTCAACATACCATATCTGACTAAAATCACCAATGATCCCATATTTCACAACCCCACGTGGCCTACAATGCCTACCAAAGTCCCTTCAGACATCTCCAAGTTTGAAGGAAAAGCAGGAGATGATCTTGCCAACCATATCATGACATTTCACCTATTGTGTTCTTCGAACAACATCATGGTTGATTCCATCCGATTGAGGTTATTTCAACGTATACTCACTGGCCAATCCACCAAATGGTATGTCGAAGAAACATACGGGTCCCACGCGACTTTTGAATCCTTGGCAAAAGCATTTTTGACCTTCTTTCAATTACCCATTTGTTAAGAACCAAACATCAATATAGCATAGAAAAACCTCAGGAAAAGTACTCAACGCCTTGAAAAAGATATAATTTCAGATAATAAGCCTCTTCGAGGGGGCAACCTCCTTTTACCCCACTTAAATGTTCAAGTACAAGA
>ML779724.1:125655-142371 GCA_009831015.1 Picea engelmannii
TTTGGGTGGCATGTTGGCCGAGTATCACTTTTGAACCTTGATTTTGAGGTGGTTCTGCTAGACAATATTTCTTATATTGTATCTCCCAAGTTTCAGCCCTTCTGGGTATAAAACTTTCCTTTATGTATTTCTCTGATATGTCTGCTCTGTAATGCCACAGGTCTGATCAAAATTGGATGTTCCAAGTGGAATTTACGGTAACTTCCCCACAACTTGCCGATTTTTGGCCTTTCCAGGAGATCTCACTTGTATAGTATGCCCCGCACAAAATAATTGCTATAAAATTCTGAAAATCACACCCAAAATACTACGGACTGTCCACGATCCAATTCCACAAGTCCCATGCAATTTGGATACTCTAGGAAGAAGTTATGATTGTTTTACCTAGAACACCTTCTTGAGACTAGTCAATAGGACTAGTCAAATACCCTATCTTACACAGGGTGTATCTACAAATTTAAGATGAAACAAAATATGAAATTTTAACCACAGCTACAATTCTAATTTCTGTAAATTACCTCCGGATTTCAGGGTCTGAAACGTTACATAAATTTGTTTATAGCGAAAATGCCACAATGACTCATTTCAGGATGATTCCAGAACCCGATCTTGTGAAAGCTGTATCTAGGAAAGTATAAGGCCTTAGGAGCTGAATTTTTAACCCAAGTTACCTTATTCTGTCTTCTAAATACCCTCCAAGCCGCTCCTTCTGAAACGTTGTAGAAAAAAATTTATAGCAAAAGTTCCACGGTGTCTCATATGTAGCAGCGAAACTCCAAGACATTTAGCTCTGATACCATATGTTAAGAACCAAACATCAATATAGCATAGAAAAACCTCAGGAAAAGTACTCAACGCCTTGAAAAAGATATAATTTCAGATAATAATCCTCTTCAAGGGGGAAACCTCCTTTTACCCCACTTAAATGTTCAAGTACAAGATGATTCAAAATGAAAATGTCTCCTTGGTATATATAGGAGACTAGGAGGTTTTAATGGCCTAAAGCCAACATAAATAAAATAACATTACTAATCTAAATCACAACTAATGGCCTAAATCTGACATAAATAAAATAACGTTACTAATCTAATATGCCCCAATTAAGTGGTAATGAGCCAATATTAGGGCTTAACACCATTCGTCATGACAATGGCCTTGAACTACTCTCATATTTCAAACAAACCTCCTCTACACATATTGCCGACCACATCGACGAATGGCATCGACAACGTAGCCTCTGCAAAGATGATGATACCCCCCAACAGTGTCTCAATTGGTTCTTCAAATCACTTGTTTCCCTCCTTGCCAAAGATGTGGCCACCACCTTCCCCTAGATTGAAGAAGAAGCCATTAACAAGACCCAACAGTTCGAACTCATCTATGCCTAGTACGAATACCTATACACAGTAATCCCAGATGCCCCAAGACCCGTGCCATTTGGCCAAGACAAACCTGGGATGTCTCACTCAGTAGACATATTGATTGGTAACACTACACACCACAACCCATCACCTCAACAACCACCCATGTATGACACACCTAAATATCCGCCGACATATGGAGGAATCCCTTATTATCCTCCTCCCCTTTATCAACAACCATACCCTGTTTCCATGCCTCCACCCATAAGTGGACCCCCACCGACACCCCTAAACCACCCACCTATCCAACCAAGTGTCGGTAGTCCCTCTACCTCGGCCTATACTCTAAGCACTAGTGAAAGCGCCATGCCCTCCTATGTACCTTATGAAGCATTGCCTCAACATAATATGTACTTTCCATTTTATGCCCCCCCATAGCCTATGGCTCCACCACAAGGACCACCACACGCTGGGTTTAATTTTGTTCAACCCTCTCCCATTCAGCAATATCAAAATTTCAAACATCTAAACATGGCAAATCCACCCCATCAATCGAAGAATACTAGAAAGAAAGGAAAAAATCTGAACAATAATAATTTGGGACCAGGAGGAAACCAGATCCAACCCCAGTAGAACTAGTCTTTCGGGGGAAACCAAAACTAGGGGAATCAAAACCCCCAAGGGGGCAACAACAAAAAATGTCAAGGAAGAAACAACAATAATGTTAGGACGACCTTCCCTTGTTCCCTTTGCGGTGAGTTTGGTTACTATACTCACCATTTCCCCCAAATTGTTGACTTTAAGAGGATGAAATATTCTCTGAATGGACCACGTCCCTCAACACCCCCTACACCTCAACAACCCCCCCAAACATATGTGCAACAACCCCCCACAGCTGTACTACAAAACCCCATCCTACACCAAGGGGTCATAAATACCCAACCAGACATGCTGCCTACCCCACCACAGTTGGGACAGTATCCCAATACGGGCACCTCTACTAATCACACTATCCTCCTTACCAGTGAGGAATAATTCCTTCTGCAAATGCGCAGTCGTTAGTATAGCACACCCGCTAAATCTTCTCCCACCACCTCGGAAGCAATTCTAGTCACAAACGAACCCCATCTCATAATTCCTCGCTCTAATACTGAAACCTTCCTTCGTATTCCTCGCATCCCATTGTGCAGGAATGTCGACAATCCTCAAGCTAGGGAAGGTCATAATTACAGTTTGGTCGATGAATTGGCACAATCTCCAGCTGCCATGTCAGTCTTAGAAGTCCTTCAAACTTGTCCCACCCAGCGGAAGTCCTTACTTTCCGCCCTAGGAGCAGTTGACCCTTTCGATACCCGACTCATCACATTTGACCTCGACAGCAGAGAACCTCGACTCATCTTATTTCTTTTCAAATCCCTGTAAAATTTTGAAACATTACAGTTCATCAATGCATCATTGATGAAGGAGCATCCACCTGTATCATGTCCAAATTCGTATGGCAGAAACTTGGTTCCCTTGAACTCATACCATTTTCCATTACCTTAAGAGCCTGCGATGGCATACCCTCATCCCCCAAAGGACTCTTCCAAAATGTCCCCATCGAGCTTGGAGGGAAATCCATTCTGATTGACATCGAGGTTATCAATGTCCCGTTCGACTACAATATCTTGTTTGGTCATAGCTACATGTATGCTATGAAGGTTGTCACCTCTTCTGTGTTCCAAACCATGATGTTTCCCCATAATGGAAAGATCATTGCCATCGATCAAGTATCACATTATGAGCCTAACCCTTCATCCAACATCGATAAAATCCTCTCTTTTATCCACACTAATCCCGATGCCTATCCACTCATTGAGATGGGCTCCATAATCTTCAAAGACCCATCCTTGCTAGGGACATACCACAGAGCACCACCACTCCTCCATCCCTCAGCACAAGTAACAGAACGACAACTGAAACTAACCTCCCTCCCATTGAGGCCTCTTTCATCCCTAACGTCCCACTAGTTGCAGAACTCCCTCAGGAATCCCCTGGAACTAATTCAGCTCGACATGTTCCTGATCTTCTCCAGGGCCAGATCCTGGTTTGGGAAATAGTCCCCCAAGCCATTACCCATATCCCTTTCCTTTACCCCCCACCAGGTGTACAATATTTCTAGGTCACGTCAACGCTTACCCTTCCTAATATGGTGCTGGCAATCCCATTTTGGTATTTACATCCACCTGAGATGGTTCCTCAACCATCCCTCCCTCCCCAAATAGAAGGAGCCTTGATGCAGATTCCCATACTCACTCCCACCATACCCCCTACACCTTTACTCACTAACCCCCCTACTATAGATGGGGGCAGGCGAAAGATGAAGGAGCCCACAACTCTACCTCCCCCACGCGTCCAACCTCCCTGTGTGTTATGTGAGAAAGATGGACACCCCACCAAAAAATGCCCATCTCTCCCTGAGTTATGTAATCTCATCCAACTCTCTCGAGCATCACCACCGCTCATCGCTTCATCCAGTATTTATGCTATCTCACAGAACACAAGTAACAAAGTACTGTGAACCAAATTCGTATGCACCATCTGTTCAGAATATGGCCATTACACACACCACTTTCTAGCATTACCTCAATTCCAACATACACTAACATTTGTATGCCAGAGATTTTAGCAAACACCCACCCCAACTCATGTCACCAACATCCAGTATGTAACAACCTCAGCCAACGAATGCATGAGATGTCCTTTCTCTCTATGTGAATCACTTGATCATTTCACATATCAAAGTCCTATGATCATTGAATATAGGCATCGTCAACTGGACCCTATTCAAAATCATACCCCTCTCCTCCAGCAGACCCGATAAATACCCTTACCCCATCAATTGATATGGTTCATATCTCGCCACTAGAACCTGAGGCACTCCCTTCTCCCCCATGGTTCCTAGATGATTTATATGAGGAGTTACCCCCAAATCCCCCCAATTCTCCAATTCATTTCCCCATGAACATTCTATGCCTGACTACCATTTTTAACCCAAAATATCTAGGTATTTGGTTTATGTCAAGCGAACCATCGCAATCCCCCTACGTCTTTATCATAAGGAGACAACGCCATAGTGACAGTCACCGAGGTCACTCCTCTTGATCCCCTATATTCACACCAATTTCATTATGATGAAGATATCCATGAGGAGTTAACTACCCCCGATTTCCCATGGGATGTGCTCCACCACAGAGCACTCTTTCTTTCACAGGAAGCCTTCACGCCTCCTAACCAAAACCCCATATACGGAATCGAAACCAAATATTTTCTCCCATCAGGTCATATAGATTGGTTCAATAAACCTATCCCTACCCCTGATGCTTTCGAGGAAGGAAATATGGCCAATATATCCCCAACCACCAAAATAGATATTTCCATCAAATTTGGAATTATCAAGGAAATCACCATTGGCACTGCATGTTCTCCTGAAGAACTCACCGCCTACAAATCCCTCTTCTAGGAATACAGGGACATTTTTGCCTGATCATACATAGAGATTCCTAGCCTTGATCCCTCTATTGTCAAACATCGCATAGACACCTGGCCTAATATCACACCCATCCGCCAAAAACAACGACCACTACACCCATCCAAAGCAATAACCATCAAAGCCGAGATTGACAAACTACACACTGCAGGGTTCATTTACCCCATAGCCTATATGTCATGGGTCTCCAACCTTGTCCCTGTTAACAAAAAAAAGGGCATTATCCATGTCTGTATGAACTTCCATGACCTTAATCATGCTTGTCCCAAGGAAAACTTTCCAACACCCTTCATCGACCAAATAATCGATGATTACGCAGGTCAAGAGGCTTTGTCCTTCATGGACGGTTTCTCTGGTTACAACCAAATCCAAATTCACCCCGTCGATCAGTACAAAATGACATTCATGATCCCTTGGAGCACCTTTTCATATCATGTCATGCCATTCAGCCTCAAGAATGCTGGCGCCACTTTCCATCGGGCCATGACATACATTTTTCACGATCTGGCTCATATCATCCTCGCATACTTAGGCAACCTCACCGCTCAATTTAAGAAATGCATACAACATCTCGATGATCTACGAATCATCTTCCACAGGTGTCGTCAGTACAATATCCACTTGAACCCCCTCAAGTGCATATTCTGTGTCACTGTTGGGTGCCTTCTTGGGTTCATAGTTTCCCAATGTGGCATTACTGTGGACCCCTTCAAAGTCCAAACCATCACAAAAATTCCACCCCCAGATAATTTACGCCAACTACAGAGCCTTCAAGGAAAAGCCAACTTTTTACAATGCTTTGTCCCAGATTATGCTACTCGTGCACATGGCTTCCTTCGCTTACTTCATCACGACATCCCATTTCAATGGGATAAAAATGCCCAAACTGCTTTTGACGATCTCAAAGTGACTCTCTCTAATGCCATGTTGATTATTTCACCTGACTATAACCATGATTATCTCCTCAACATATCAGCCTCAGCCGTTTCAGTAGCAGGTGTGCTCATCCAAATAGGGGATGACACCTGTGAACATGTGATTTACTACAATAGTAAAAACCTTTCAGGAACACCCTTGAAGTACATTCATGAAGAAAATCTAGCCCTCGCAGTTGTCCTCGCTGTCCAAAAACCGTGCCATTACATTCTTCTTTGAACTACCAAAGTCATCGCACATTCCAACCCCATGCAATACTTGCTTAGTCGTCGAAAAATTAATGGTAAATTTTCTCGATGGATCTTCATCCTTCAGGAGTACGATCTCGAATTTTCAACACCCAAAAGCAAGAAATCTCTCATCCTCGCCGAACTTATCATGGATTTTCCCTCCGACAATACCATTCCACCAGTCAATACCAACCTTCCTGATGAACATCTTTTTTTTATCCCCTTAGATGACCCTTGGTATGGTGATCTTCTTGTCTATCTTCGAACACAAAAATTCGGAAACCACCTCTACAGAGATGATCGTCGACGTATTCATCACCAAGAACCTCACTACCTCCTCATCAGGGACATCTTATATGGGCGAGGAGTCGACACCATACTCCTTCGATGCTTAACCATTGATGAGGCCGAGATAGTCTTGAACGATTTCCATAATAGTGCTTGCGGAGGCCATCTCTCAAGGTTTTCCACCACTTAGAAAATCATCCACGCAGGTTACTTTTGGCCTACATTATTTCACGACTACGTCCATGTCGTGAAACGATGTGATAAATGCCATATTTACACCAACAAAGCACCACGAACCACCGGATCCTCATCCCTCACGGCCTCCCTCAATCGGGCCCAGTCCTTCTCTCTCCAATGGATCAAAATCATCCCAAATGATCACCTGCATCCACATGTACAGTACTCGAT
Source organism: Picea engelmannii (assembly GCA_009831015.1). Classification (NCBI taxonomy): domain Eukaryota; kingdom Viridiplantae; phylum Streptophyta; class Pinopsida; order Pinales; family Pinaceae; genus Picea; species Picea engelmannii. Next base: position 132,408 of record ML779724.1, read on the forward strand.
CAACCATCACAAAAACACCAAAATCTCCCCCAAAAAAGAAAAAAGAAAAGGAAGATAAGTTTTCTCACCCTCAGCTTTGCCTCAAAGGCACGACTATTTTCCCCACAAGCATGCACACATGCACACCTATTTACCCCATAGGCGTGCATGTATGCACTCCTATTAAGCCCATAGGTGCGCACCGAATGTGTGCATGTTCACTAAACAGTTGCGCACTCATGCACAACTGTCAGCAACACAACCACACACATATGCGTGGTTGTGTTTCGAACAGGCACGCACCCCATGCATCCTTGTTTTCCCAAATAGCATGCCCCCCATGCACAACTATGACCATTACAGCCGCTCATTCGTGCACGGTTCGCCATCTATCCCCCGCGCATTTGGGGGGCCACAACCCTAAAAACCCACCGTACGACCCTACCCAAAAATTGACACCTAACTACTGTACAGGAGGATGAGACCACTAACTTTTCTTTCACACCTCTCGGATCGGCTGCCTCACACTCCTGGAATCTATGAATCTACTCTGCAATCTCCTCTCTAACCACTATAGCAACAAGTACAAATGAGGTGGCAATGTGGGCCCTGCAGCTATATATAGGCCCTTTTTTTCCAAACTTCCAGACTCAATTCTGGGAGCTCTGAGCGTCCATTTTTCAATCTATCTTTAGCCATGGGATCAACACCCCATCATCTACATCAAGACAATCCCCAAGCCATTTTTCATCCTTAGTCCCCAGGGAGCCATTTTTTCATACCCCGTTCAGGTACGCATGCTCATATTCAAAATTATCAAATAAATGGTTATATGTTTGATTATCTTTAGATATTGTTCACGTCAGGTATTTGGTTGTCATGTGTGTAGGTACTTGGTCACCATACACCAACATGACCCATTCAGGTATATAATCGACACTGGCATGTAATCATTCCCTCTTAATCTCAATTTCATCTCTAGTCACACCCTCTGAAATTTTCCTTTAGGGTCCCTATATTCGGCTCTGCAGTACTATAACCTCCACTGCATTTTGCATACTATCACCCGGTAGCACTCTCCCGCCCATGATTTGTCCCATTCATAGCCTCCCTTGGCACTTTGACACTCATGTTGTTTTCAACCTTTAGGGATGGGAGTCCCGATAGTATTACATTATGTCGTGAATCAATGACATACTCCTTCTCCTCATTTTTCTAGCCTACCCAACGGACTCCCAAGGCACTTCCTCATGGTTTTATTTTGATTGCACTCCTGCAACATCATTTACCATCCATTTCATCCACCGTCGGTTTTCCCATCTTTAGATTTCCCTCCATACATTTCCCTACTACAAAAATCCACCTATGGGGCCCCAACCCCCCACTTGTTTTTTAACCAACTTGAGCCAACCTCAGGCCAAGCGATCTTACACAGGGGCACCCATTTATGTATTTTCATTATTATCCCCACTGATGTTTTAAATTCTTTTTGTAATTAATCCTTTGTTTCCAAAATCTTACATAGGTTTTTGGTGTCAGCTTTGGCAACCTTCTTCCTTTTTTGGAAAACACAACCCATGTCGCCCTTGGTTGGGGCATTCCTTATCACCTACTCTTGTTGACATCGTCCATAAAATCCAAGTATCTCACAGGCCACCTACCCCTTCTCTCTGATTTTTTTCACTTTGCCCCACCTCTGGCGCAACTTATCCCACATCTCATTGTGCCCCTGACACTCGACCTAGTTGAATGGTTGCGGCCACTTATACTTCACATATATTCCCAACCAAGGGAAGTCTTGAGTCTCCACGCATATTGAATTCATCCATGTACCTCCTCAGTTCCTTCCCTCACCTAGTGGATTTCACGAAGCCCTTTTCTTCTTGGAGTCACGTCTCCCTTTTTGTCGACATCAACACAGTTTCCAAAATGGCGACAATATCTTGACTCTCATTACCTTTACAATGAGGAGTCTTGGACGACACAAGGAGAACCATCATTTCTATCTTCTTTCATTGACCCCCATAAAATTCAAGTTCAACACTTTCTCATGTTACGGTGGGTCTTACTTTGCGACTATTGCAGTTGTTTGTTGGGCTATCAATACCTAGAGAATCCGTGATACTTCTTACCGGTATCATTGCCTACTATTTAGAGTAATGTTCCTCATCAAAATTGTCCTCTACCTTTATCAAAACCGCCCTCGAGGGTGCTTCAGTTGTATACATCAACACATAGTTTCAATTACCGTACAACACCCTTTTTTGAGTTACATGACATGACCATGGGGCATGCCCGCCTCATTTGTACACAATTTATTTTCCACACCTTGAAAAAGGTTGGGTCCTAAAAGTTCCCTTCTCCCTCCAATGGGTCACTGTTGATACTCTCACTATCACTCTTTCTTACAATGATACTCTCAATAGAAGAAACATTGATGAATTTCAACTATTCGTATTCTCCTAACCTCATCCATCAGGGGGCATCTGCTACCACTGAAATTTCGTCCGCAAATGGTTACAGGAATCCAACATCTTCAAACAACTATTAGTTCACCCATGGACCAAAATTACCAAAAAATCATTTCCAAAAGGTCCAAAACTATACAACTAGTTATAAAATCAGTATGCGCTATGACTATACAGGGCTCGCACGCACATACGCCATCAAGAAACACAGGAAAAGAACACATGCGCACGATGCACGACTGTGGACGCCAAAAGCCACACACACCTGAGAATGACACATTTATGATGTTTTTCGGCCTCCCACCCACTTTTGGTTCAGCTTCCAAGTTGACTTGACATCCAAATCTCAGCTGGATCCAGCTGGGTGGCTGGTCAAAGACCTAAAGGTGCCCTAAACAACCCATTTTCACACTAAAAGCCACTTTCACAATACTTTAAAGTGGTGCTATAAAACAAGGCCATGGGTGCACTACATCTTCAAGGAATTCATTTGCAAGGTTATGCTACTTCTATTCTCTTGGGGAAACCTCTTTTCTCATCAAGGGCATACTAGCACCATTCCATTTGGGCAATCCACATCACCTCTTGACTGGGTTAGCTTGGGATTCTTTCACCATTTCTTTCAAGTTTTCAAGTTGTAAGAAGAGCTCAATCTTAGGGGTCGAAGAGCCCTCCCTTGGAGGAAGAAGGGACCGAAAGTCCCCTTTCTCTTTGGTGTTTTCTTTTCACTAATACAATCCTTTCCATTGGTGACATGAGTCTTGTTTGTTTCTTGTTCTTATGTCCTTATGCATGATAGTTTAATTGTTTTTTCCTTTCCTAGTTTAATTCTTAGCTTAGTATTTTATGTTTATTCCTCTAACCCTTTCCTTTACTATTGTCTTGTTTAGCTAACCCAACTAATCTTATAAGAACCTCTATTTTTCTCATTTAGGTGACAAAAGAGGCGCAACACACATAATTGTTTAAATTTTACACAATAGTTGTTCTTTTGGCACAGTGATCATTTTGGTTGGTGTTGATCTTTTACATTGATTTGGAATGATTGTATGGATTACTTAATTAATTTTATGAACAATACCCTCTCTCTTTCCCTGCCATTATTTTTCTTTCCACTAATTACAACCCCCTCACCTTCCCACATTCATTTTTCACTCCCTGTTCTAAAATTTAATTATAGTCAAGAGGAATTATGTATTGAAGCAGTTTGAAGTCATAGTTTCGTGGTTGTATTACAATGATATTTTCTTTGATATTGGCTCAATACAAACCCCTCGCATATCCCATAACCTTTGTTCACCCCCTGATCATCGACAATAGTTAAACCATTTGTATGGATTGGATTGCATGAGTCTGATATGTTGTTGAGCCAAAATCTATTTCATATTTTTAAAAAGTCATCATGTATGGTTTTTAAAAGGATTATTTTCTAATCAATCATGCATGCAGGAATGAGATTTTTCAGCCGAGGTATCCATGGTAGGGGAAATCGAGGGAGAGGTAATTGGAACATAGGCCCAAGAAGGCCACGATTCTCCATACACTTTAACGTTTACTCACAAGAGTTATGCCAGTTGTTTCAGGCCATATTTTTCAATTGGATTGGGTAAGAAATGGTCCAACCTAGGCCTGAAAGGCCTCCTTTCCAAGCTCCACAAGCCCTTGATATTCCCATGCCCCCTCATTTCTCATTGCAACCTGAGGTTTCCGAAAAGAGTGGATGACAAGAGATTGTCCACTCGACAGTCTACCAACATCATGGTTGGCACAATCATCAATCACATGCAAAAATCGAAGGGTGACAACAACAATCAAGGAAATATTGCATCTCAAAGTGGGAAATATGGTTTTTGAGTTTTTATGTTATTTATTGTTGATGATAGTCGACTTCAGAAATTTTGGACAACATGTTTTCTTTGGACATATCAGTAATATATATTTTTTGAAAATAATTTCAAATATCTTGAGATAAATTGTCAAATGTTAATATGATGATGAGAGTCACAAAAAGGGGTGTTTTGCTTAATTAACTAGTATGTTATGATTGTTAAGAGATAAAGGGAGTTAGAAGGGGTCCCACCTACTAGTTATTATTTATTTATATCCCTTATTATGATTATTAGTTCCCCCCCTAACTCAAACGTTGTTTGATATTTTAATTAACTTAACTAATGAGGTGGTTCAACTACTTCAACCAATTCTAATTTTCTTAAAGGAAAAAGGAAAGGGAGGAAGAAGAGGAGGGATAGAAGCAAAAGCATAATAGGGTTTTCTCTTTGAGTTTATGCTGAGATAGTTCAGTTTTCATTCATTCCTTAATTTATCACAAGCCTAATTCTTTTTTATGATAGTAGGGTCTTATTGTAGACATCAATATTTAGGGCTAAATTACATCATTCAGACACTTGTTTTTCAAATGTGTTGATCTATCTTTGCTAGTCTATGTAGACTTGTCTGTTTGTGAATTAGTTTTCATGACTGGAAAAGGCTATTGTGCAGAGTCGATTGGGCAGCAATATGTGGCAAGTTGATCTATCTTTTAGATTTCAGTTTTTGGTTTTTTGTCAGAGGTCCTCTTGTATGTTCCATCGGGGATGTCTAAGTTTGACTTTGGTCCAAAATTTCTGCATGAATTTGTTTTAAAAGAATGACTCTTTGGTGAATTGGAATGAAATAAAGGATTGTTTTATGTCTCATATGTCTTGATTATCATCTTAGGGTTTTTACTTATGTATCTACATTTATTTCAACAACTATTTTATTCAGAAAATCATATTTAAATGAATTTTCTAGCAATCTTTTAATTGTAAAAAATACTAGCCTAAGCACTTGTAATCAACACTTGTGAGTTAGGATTTTATTTTTTATGGCTATAAACATAGGGTGACATTCCCGCCTATTTTTATTTAGCCAAGCGGAATATGAAAATGCTTGAGTAAGATCATTTCATATATTTTCCTCAACAAGGTGATCCCTATTTACTGCAACACAACCCAAGGATTGTACACACAATTTAATGCAGAGAATTTCTTTGTAATGAGTGCCGAAGGTTATCTATAGAGGGCTTCATAAATTGGACAATTGGAAAATTGGAAATTTGGATCAAGAAAATAGAGGTATATTGCAAGGTTCAAAAGATTATTGTTGAAGCTACAAAGATACAGTTAACTGCTCTTCGACTAGGTGGCATTTCCTTAATATGTTGGGAGAGTAAGATGCAAGTTGATCTAGTTCAAAAGGGTAAATTAGTATCTTCTTTGGATAAGTTTACTAAGGCTACCAGGAAACAATTCTATCCACTGACACATACCCATACGACAATGATCGAGTGGCAGCATCTGAGATAGCGTAAAGGCCAGAATATTCAGGCATATACACATGAATTCAAAAAGAAGGCATTATACCTAGGAATTATGTTGTGTACTCATGAAACTCTTCTGAAGTATATTGGTGGCATGCACTCATATCTTCATCACACTATTCTAATGTTTATCCCTACTAAAATTGATAAGGTGTAAGTACAAGCTATACATCTAGAGTGTGGGCATAAATGTATGCATTATTAATTCCCAACATTAAATTATCAATAGGGGATCGTAAGATTCGAGGTGCAAGAACAAGAAATACAAGGTTAGAGCCTATCCTAGTCTAATATCTAATGTTAGAAAACACACTTCAAAATTGAATGAATGAAAGCAAGACAATCACAAATGAAAATTGACACCATAAGATGTAGCTTAACACTGGATCGTAAGATCATGTCTCACGAGTTAGATATCGATATTCAATGGCTTGTTCCTGTAGTGGTTAGCTAAGATACAAGAAAACTAAATCAAAACAAACTAGATTAAAAATACAATGAAGGAAATCTGAAAATGACTTGTAAACAAATGAAACTAAAACTCCAAGACAATTCTTCAAATGGATACAAAAAAAAAAAACGAAATCTACCTAATAGAATAATGGATCTATAAAATGAATGAAAATGTGTAACAATGATCTATATGAAGAGGAATAGATGGAAGGAAATCATGTAGATTTTATGATGTCCTATGAGGTTGTCGCCTAAGGTCTGTCCTTGACCTTAGTGTGGCTCTAAGTTTCAACTATGTGGTTTCCTTCTCTTGTTGTTTTAGGACAACAAACAATCACCAAAATTTCTGCTTAATATTTTAATGGTTAAGTGCTCTTTTAAGGTTCCCTTGCAAGTGTTTTCTTTACTCAATGTTAGCACATGAATAATAAATTAAAACACATAAAACTACCTCTAGATATTTGAACTTTAAAATGTTGATGTACACTTCTAAGAATGCATAAATTTGACACAGGTATTTTTGGTCAACATGACCCTAGATAAAACCCCCCAGGGAAGACCAGTTTGGGATATATGTCTATATAATGATGATAAAAGCATTATATACAATAAGAAATACAACAGAAAGGAACATGTATACATAGAAATCTCCTCACGATCCTTGCCACAAGATCCAGTGAGATATGTGCCCAAGGTTTGGTGCGCCCTCTCCCTTTGCTTCTCTCTCCATTGAAATGAAGCACCCTCCTTCCTCATTGACCCAATCAAGAAACCTCTCCATAGAAATATGCACCTTTGTTCTTTCTCTCCACTGAACTAGTCATAACTAAATTCCTCCAAGCGAAACTGCTACCAGGTAATGTTCACTCCACTCCTATGGTGTGTCCTCCTCCTAGCAAATGTGATCACCATCAAATAACTAAGGCCTAAGAATCCGTGATCCCTCCATGAACATGTGCGCCCAATATTTCCTCACCCTTTTCTTATGTTCTCATACTCTTTCCCTTCACCAAGTTCCTTTGTTGAACATACAAGTGAATGAGCTCTCCTTTGTCCCTTGCACCCTCCTTTAAGAAGCATAAGGAAACCTAAGAATTGGGTGGATGAGATGATATTATCTCATCCCTAATCAATGGTTTATATAATCTCACATATATCTCAACTCAAAACCCACTTCACTTGAGTTTCCATAGTTTCCACTTTATGTCTATTAATTCACCCACTTTGTTAATTAATTGTCACTTTATGCTAAAATGACCAAATTTCACTTTTGACTTAAATCTCCTAAGTCAAAGTGAAATTAGACACAAAGTACATAGTAAAAGGGTAATAGTCTCCCCCTTTGTGCTTAGATATTCAGAAGCACATGGGGACCACTTTCCAAGGTACCCAAATCCCAACACTCTCTCTTACCGAGGAAAGTGCTCGTCACCACCAATCTCGTCCCTGCAGAGGACATGGTTACCTCCTGGCATATAATCGGTGAGTATGGTTGTACCTTTATCACTGAAAGTGGATTCTGTCATAGATCTTCTCAATCTATGTGATCTATAAATGGAATTGACTCTCCATCAATCCAAGATCACCTAGATCTCCGCATCACACCAAATATTTCCAGTCTCCCCCAAGGAGTTCGACCTACTATTGGCATCTCACCAAGAGTCACTCTCTTGGCATATCACCAAGAGTCTCCCCCTCTTGGTATCTCACCAAGAGTCATCAAATTGGCCTCTTGCCAAGTAACTTCCACCTGAAGTGGATCCAGAATCTGATCTGCCTGTCTCAGAAGCTAAGTGAGGCTAAAGCCTCTGTGGTTCCCTATTTCTCCTCCTCATCAACCTCTAATGCATTGAAGTTGTAGCACTAACTCTTTGTTTGTTGAGCTGATCTGAAACTGTAGCTATACTAGGTGGACCAGTCACCCACTCTGAATATGTCCAGGGACATTGAGTCTCGTCTCCCTCTGAATCATTGTTGTGATTCACTCGGTCCTCATCAACGTTGTCTCCCCATATAATGTTGGATGGTGTAATAGAAGACAAGGTAGTCACGAATGCACACTCTCTCACAAACTGATCACTGAACTCTATCTCCTTTGTTGTCATTATTGACACATCCTATTGCTTCTTATTCTTCTTGGGACACTGCCCTTTATAGTGACCCATGTCTCCACAAGAAAATCATATCATTGTGCTCATGTATCTCTTATACCCACTATTGTTGTTTCTCTCTCCTCCCTATGGTGGGGCCCCAAACTTGGGACCTTGCCAATCTCCACGATCTGTCTTCTTCTTTCCCTTTGTCCAAATATCAAGGTCCTCAACACCCAAAACTAATTACTATTGTTGTTGTTGCTATTAAGAAGCTTCACTTGCAAGCCTAATCTCCTCCCAGATGAAGTCATCCCATATCTTCTCCCATGTAGGCATAACCTCCCTGGCAACAATGTTGCGTACGAATGGAACCCAAATATTTGGTGAAGTTATTCATAGCTATCCTCACTAAAGAGTTAGGGTTCACCACCTCTCCTAGGGGTCCAATCTCATCTCTGATTTGGGTGTATCTACCAAGGAATGACGTAACCTACTCATCCTCAAGCATGTGAATTCTCCTCAATCGATCATGAAGAACCAATTTTAAATTCTCACTAGAGCTCTCATACAAATTGCATAGAGATGCCAACATATCGTATGCATAAGTATTCCCATTCAAATGGGGAATAATATGATCTCTGACTTCATCACAAATGGTCCTCTTTTCCTTATTGATCATGTTCCTGAAATATTCCAACACGATTGGGGCAGTGACAAGAATGAAGGGAACATGTGCCTCAACTATATCCCATAGTTCGAGGTCCTCTAGGACAAAGACGATCATCTCCTTCCAAGGCGACCAATTTCTATCCCAGACTAGCATATCCTCAACAGGCATGTGAGATACTAACATGTTTGTCAAACTATGCTCACTTTGATTCTCCAAATGCAAAGGAACGTTGCCTCACTCTTGTCAACACAGGTCTAAAAAGAGGCAAGTGAAACATAGACCTCACTCCTAGAAATTAGGTGTGAAAAGAGTTTGTACACTACAACATCACTCCTATCCACGCAGGTGTGAAAATAGGCTGTCCACAAGTGTAAAAAATCATCCCAACAAATCTGCCCACAACTGTCCACAAACACTATTAACTAGTTGTCCAAAATCTGCCATGAGTTGTCCAACTGGCACTAAATGAGAGGTACCTTCAGATATGAAGGTTACCCACTATTTTGGACTGAAAACTTTCTGTCCAAAATAACCAACAAATATGATATAAAACCTCACAAAACTGCCCCCAAAAGTGCTCCAGAATCAGCAAGTCTAAGCCACCTTTGGCTCTGATACCATGTATATTTTTTGAGGTCCTATGAGGCTTCCACCTAAGGTATTTCCTTGAACTTAGTATGGCTCTAAGTTTAAACTGCATGGTTGTCTTCTCTTGTTGTTTTAGGACAACAAAAAGTCACCAAACGTACTGCTCAATATTTTAATGGTTAAGTGCTCTTTTAATGTTCCCTTGCAAGTGTTTTCTTTACTTAATGTTAGAAAATGCATAATACATTAAAACACATAACACTACCTCTATATATTTGAACTTTAAAATGATGATCTACACTTCTAAGAATGCATAAATTTGACATAGGTATTTTTTTCAACATGACCCTGG
>ML779724.1:142405-190758 GCA_009831015.1 Picea engelmannii
CCCCCGGGGAAAACCAGTTTGGGATATATGTCTATTTAATGATGATCAAAGAATGAGATACAACAAGTAATACAATAAAAAGGAATCTGTATACATAGCAAGATCCTCACAAGCCTTTCCATAAGTCTAGTGAGATATGCACCCAAGGCTTGGTGCACCCTCTCCCTTTATTGCTCTCTCCACTGAAATGAAGCGCCCTCCTTCCTCTTTGACCCAATGAAGAAAAACCTCCACATAAATATGTGCCTCTATGATGCCTCTCCATTGAACTATTCAAAACTGACTTCCTCCTAGTGAAACTTCTACCAGTTAATGCACACTCCACTCTTATGGTGCACCCTTGTCCTAGCAGATGTGATCACCATCAAATAATTGAGGCCTAAGCATCCATGAGCCCTCCATGAAAATGTGTGCCCAAGATTTCCTCACCCTTTTCTTATGTTCTCATCCTCTTTCACTTCTCCAAGCTCCTTTGGTGAACATACAAGTTAATGAGCTCTCCTTTTCCCTTGTGCCCTCCTTTAGGAAGCATCAGGAAACCTAAGAATTGGGTGGATGAGATCATCTCATCTCATCCCTCATCAATGGTTGAGATCATCTCACATATATATCAACTCAAAAACCACTTCACTTAAGTTTCCATAGTTTCCACTTTATGTCTATTAATTCACCCACTTTGTGAATTAATTGTCACTTTAGGCTAAAATGACCAGATTTCACTTTTGACTTAAATCTCCTAAGTCAAAGTGAAATTAGACACAAATTACGTAGTACAAGGGTAATAGTCTACGCCTTTGTGCTTAGAGACTCATAAGCACATGTGGACCACTTTCCAAGGTGCCCAAATCCCAACAATGCACTTTGTGTTTTTCGTGTTCAATGGGTTGCGTATGTGATAAAATATTCTAATCAAATCCAAGAACATCATTTCAGAGTGAAAGTAGAGGAACATAAGAGGAATGGATTGAACTCTTTTTGTATCTTATATTATTGTACTAATGAGAATAGTTCACAAAGAATTCTTGACAACTAAAATAGAAATGATCTACCTCTTTAACCAATCTCGAAACAACTCAAATCTGGTGCAATTGATTAGATATGGTTTATGTTTATGGATGTAATGTTCGGTATGATGGAATTAAGTTATTGTGAATGTATGTTGAGGTATGTTTTAATCGATTTGTATGAAGAAAATGAAGGTGTGATTATGAGAGGGAATGTTTGTGTTTTTTTTAGTTTTATTTGTTTTATAAACACACAAATGAAACATGTATTAGAAACTAATGAATTTGTTGTCAACTAACAAAACCTTACCAACATTAAAGAGGGTGATGTTGGGTGAATATGTGTTATGAGGAAAATATTTCTATGGCAAGGGTTAAACCAAAACAGATGGAATGACATGCAAAAATCAACTCTAATCCCAAGTATGCTATATAAATAAAATGCTATCAGGACAAGGCTAAGAGCCTACCTCGTCTGGACATTCGAATAATACCACCATTTGTTACGAGGAAAATATCTATATGGATAGGGTGAACCACAACAAATGGAAATGATGAAATTAGGTCCAGGGTGCATGATAGGACTACAATATCATGTGATTCTGAGACAAACTGAGGGTATGGACAACATTCAAAGTCAAGAGTTCTAAGGAGTGGCCGACATAGGTTGATAGACTTCCTTTGAACAAGAGCATGAGATATATGGAGGACTCCGACAACATAGAACCAATGATGAAACCATGAGATGCATGAGGCATCAATGAAATTCTCTATAAGGAATGGAAGAGTGACCAGTCGATAGAGAAGACTTTGTAATGAGCTCAGCTTCCCAAGGCCATCCTAATACAAAAATTATGATGATGAATGGACTCAAATAAATTTGTGCTTTGTTCAAAGGTGACACAATTGTTGTCGATACAAGATAATACTCCCTTTCTACCCGTATTTGTTTTTTGTTTTTTCATAGACAAATGAATGCTATGATACAGAGGAGGAAACGAGTGTCACAAGTAAGAAAAACTAGTTCTAGCAATGGAACATCCATATGCTCAATGCATGGAAATGTATGCAGGAGATGGACACTGGGGAGAATGTTCCCTCCTAGGTATAGGGTGTCAAATTGCCAAGGATAAAAACAAGGTTGTGCTTGGTTGAGGATACAAAACTACTGATGAAAATGGTTTATAACACAAAGCGAGAACCGACTATAGGCTCAATACTACAAGAAAGGGCATGAGATGCAATCACAACTTAACTCTAAAAAGTGTCCTTTTTTATGTCTTTTAGTCTACTTGGTGTGAAAAAGGAGTAAAATTGTGCCAAATAGACGTATTTTCAAAACCAATTTACGAGTGTGAAAAGGACAAGTTCACTCAACGATCTTTTCGTTTTTTGATAACGAGTCAGAAAAGATCTTATCTAAGACTCACGACCTTTCAAGTCCAATTAAACAAGTGTGAAAGGGAAAAATGACTCGAAAATATTTTCTCTTTTTTATAACGAGTTGGAAAAGACCTTAATTAAGACTCGCGTGGGAAAGTCTAGGCAGCAAGTCATGGGGGAGGCCAAGGCTCCCGTGCAGAACTTCTGTGGAATGTCAGTATCTTATGAATAGCCCACATAATCTTGGAAACACCCAAATCTCTCCAAGTCGAGGAGGATGAAGCACTAATGGATTATATAGTCTTCGTGATAGATCAGATAATATCTCGTATAGGAAAAGACATAGGTGGGGGCATTGGATACCCCACAGGACCGTCCCAGTCGAAGGTGATCTCCTCAAAACTCAGAGGGAGAGGACTTGGTGAAAGTAATACTCTCTCTTGTTCAAAAGGCGTAGGATAGGGAATGATGACAACATGTTTGAAAGATGCATCACTCCCCACAAGGAGAGTAGGATTGACCAAGGATTGCACTGGTGAAACCACTTCTTCAAATTTAGGTTGAAGAGGATGCATGGTAACATGGATAGGGGACACATCACCCTAGAAAACAGAGATGTGATCAGGAGAGGACTGTGGTGGAATAACCATCATGTCAATCAAAAGAGGAACGAGGTGTGGAGAAACTATAGACACCTTGGAATCTAAAGGGCGCTTAGGTGAGCCCCATACTTCCAGTATCTTGGAAATGGCTGGAAACAAACGAGTAAGGTGATCTCCTTCACAAGTTGTGCAAAGGAATTTAGGCTTACGTCTTAGGCATCTAGGTTTCCCAATTCCCCCAATGTCATTCACGACAGACGATGACATGATCTCAATGTCATAGGCAAAGTTGAGAGAGTCATATCCTACATGACGTATAGAGGTTGGAGATGTGGCATTAATATGACTCATGGGGATTAGAGTGGTGTTTCTAGCATGGCTAGCAGCGGTCGGGTATGGGTTTTCAACATGACTTGTAGAATTTGTCGACCCATCCCAAACATGACTGATAGAGGTTGGTGATGGAGATTTAGTATGACTAACGGTGACTGGACTAGTGGTGAGTTGTGGCATTTTATACCAAATTCCAGGGAAAGATTGACTTTGAAACATTGAAATCTAGGGAGGGTCTTAGTTTACCCTCTGTCCCTATTTGGAAGGGCAGTATCCTCCGCCCAATTGATTCAGAGAAGTCTGAATGGGAATCATCACTAAATTTTGTGAAGAGACAGAAGTATGATAAGGACTATTTGAGTGAGGATATATGTTACCCCCTTGCGAAGGGGTTCCATAAAGAGGGTAGCTAGAACTGTAAAAATCATTCTCCCCATATGAAACACCCCGGGATAAATGAGGAATCATTGTAGGAAAAGTGTTTCAAGGAACTAACATGGAGGATGAAGGATCCATGGATGGAGTGTAATAAGTAGAATAAGAACCCATCTGAGTATTGGCTCCTCAAAGAGCATAACTAGGACTAGATCCATAAGAGGGGAGGTTCCAACCTCCCATCGTAAAAGATGGTTGAGGGAATTTACTCATATCAAATGAATATGTAGGCATCGGGGCCATGGTGCCCCCAGATCAAATGCTAGGATTCATATAAGTGGACCAGGGAGAGGATTGCAAGGGTGAAGGAATATTAACAGGAGAATGACTAGAGACCCAAGGCATGGACTGAGTGCCATATTTTTTCATTCCATCATGCAAAACGAAAGGAGTCATCCCCATTGAATGCATAGGAATCATGGTGTAGGTAGCGGCGAATGAAGGAGCCAAAGGAACTTCACTATCTATGATAAAGAGAACTCAATATAGACACTAATTCCAACTAGTAATCAAAGAGCACACCAAAAAAAAAAACGACCAATATGCATGCAAATGGGGTAAAATGGCTAAGTGGCCGCCCTCCCTAAAAATAATATGTATCGCCCAAGAGGGGCCTGAGAATCCCTGATAAATATTGGGGGTAACAAAATTAGTTATAAGGGCCCTCGTGGGCTTAACAACTAGTTGGTTAGATTCCCCCAGAGAGGTAATCCTCCATAAAGGTTGTGTGTTGTCCGACCCTTATCTGACCCAGGGTACCTGCAGAATAACCCCTGCAAGTAACCTATGAGAAACCTAAGTCAAGCAACTAATAAACCATTATATAATCAATTCACAAGTGAGAAGTCGTAAGTCAATTCCACTGTATGGGCAGGGTAGAAAAGCCAAAAACCTTGAAAGGACCGCCTCTCACAGAGGTAAGGGAACTAACAAGATCCCCAGATATGAATAGATCCCTAGAAATATGTCTAACTCTAGGAAGGTATCGGGGGGATATCCCTTCAAACAACTTCGTGCGACCTTGTGATTAACTCCGGTGTGAGCGGAGCCTCCTAATCTTACCGATTATACAATGGATTTCTCCACTCCCTGACTTAGACACATATGTTGATCTAATTTTCCTAGAGAAGTTTACTCATAAAATCCTATTGCAAGGCACTAAATCCTAGGCTAGTTTGTACACCCTAGAAAAATAAAATCGTTACTAATCAATTTTAAATTATAGCGTTGATTTTAATGGTCGCGATTACTAAAAAATGTATGGTAGTGAAACTCATGGTGTTATGACTTTGCAAGAAAAGTAAATACGAAAATAATACAAAGTCCTAAATTTAACTTTCAATGAATGATATGATTCTAAAAACCAATGCAATTTTCAAATTCAACTCTGCAATTCAGAAGTAAAAATGCAATTTTTCACTATATGGATTAAGCTAATGATAAAAACTCAAAAGACAAAAATGCCAAGAAATGCAAAATGACTATTTTTTTTTTATTCTCAATATAACAAAATTGAAAATGCATGGACTGAAAAGTAACTTGATATATAACCCTACTGTGTATAAAAGAGACAACTCAAGTAGGAAACCAAGCAACAAAACACCCAGCCCAATGTACAAGGACAATAAAAAATTAAAAGACAGTGAGAAAGACTTCGCCCAAAAATTCAACCAAAAGAGGGTTTCCTATCATCCCACAAGCACTCAACAAGCACTACAGAGACCTAATAAGACTCAACAAGCATCAAAACCCACCCAACAACCACCAGACCCAACAAATAGGCAAGGAAAACTGATGTACATGATTGTTCAAGCAAACAGAGCGTATATACGCATCTTGCAGTGAGATAGTCTGCATGTGTACGTGATTTTCAAGGAAAAAAGGCATGCATATGCTTCAAAACAAGGCTAGACAAGGGAGAAAGGTTGAGAACTTAGACCTAGAGTTACCAGAAACTGTCAAGAAATGATGCAACAAGAAACATAATATAAACAAGAGCAATCTAAGGAGAAAAGTACTCCAAAAACTAAGAAAGAAGACCCAATCCCCAGTATGGTTGCCACTTCTATTATGAGGAAAATCTCTCTATGGCTAGGGTGAAACACAACAGATGAAAATGACTGCAGAAATGAACTTTGTCCCAACAACATGCTCTATAAACCAATGTGCAAGAAAGATAAGAAAAAAACCTACCTCATCTAGATGTTCGATGATGTCCATCATTGAGCACTTTGGCCCAAAGCTATATACCTACAACAAGTTCTCAATAAACAAGAAAAGCAATCATAGGAAGTATAAAAGGTTAGCACACTAAATAGCATAATCCATCAATATACATAACAAATATGCCCATGGATAATAACTCATATATTTTCAAGATATCAATTGGATGGGAAGAGGGTATTTCTATTAATGAATGATCAATAGAAGTGAAAATGTGTTGGCACAGTCTGGAACTGAGAAAGTAAGTTCCTCCCAATTGGGCCTCCTCCACTTCAATCCTCCACCGAAGGAAAGCTCATAGAAGGGAGACAATGAGGTTCTCCGTCAAATAAGGGAAGATCTTGGGGGTTGAACACTGTGTTCAGACTTAAAGGACTAAGGGATGTAGACTCAATATGAAGTAAATAATTTCTCCAGAGTAATTTTTCTCTCAAAGTTGAATTCTTCTCCTCTTTCCATAGCTCGAAATTGGCTCATTTATAGCCTTCAAAATGAAACTGAAGGGTCGAGTTAGAACATTTCCAGTATATGGAAGGCCAAGGATCAAAGATCTCCTATCATGACATGGAAACCCGATATTTAATTTTCATTTTCTGGCACAAATCCTGATGTGCCTGGGCTGTAGTGGAGTAGCCTGCGTATAATCTTGTTGTATAGTGTGCAAGATGCCTACAAGTGGAAAAATTTGTAATTTTGTCTCTGGATTTTATCAACAGGGAAGATAAGTCTGCATAGGGAAATGGAATAAGTCCCTTTGTGCAATATTTCTTAGGGTGAGGCATACATTTCTATAACACCATTGAGCGCACGACCCAAAGATTTATACCTACAACTTGTCATCAACGACCAAGATACACAAGAATGTGGTGATAATATATATTGGTAGCATATAGATTATCATAATCCATTAACATACATGAGAAATAATCCCATGGAATAATAATTTAGATATTTGCAAGATATGAATTGGACGAGAAAAGAGTATTTCTATTAAATTATCAGTAGAAGTACATAGGTGACAAACTTATGTAATGACACATATCATAACTGAGAAAATAAGTCCCTCCAACTGGGCCTCCACCACTTCATTCCTCCACCAAAGGCAAGCTCACATAAAGGAGTCAATTAGGTTCTCCATCACAAAGAAGGAAGATCTTGGGGGATGAACAAGGAGTTTAGAATTTCAAGGACAAAGGGATGTAGACTCAATATGAAGTTAAATTTCTCTAGATTGTCTTTTCTCTCAAATTTGAATTGTTGAATTCTTGAAGGCTTGGATATGGCTCAATTTATAGCCTTCAAATGGAACTGAAGGGCCAAGTCGGAGTGTTTCTAGTGTATGGAAGTTCAAGGATCATGGATCTCATGACATGGCATGGAATCCTGACATAATTTTTAATTTTGAGCACCAAACCTGATGTACGTAGGTTGTAGTGGAGAAACTTGTGTATACACTTGTTGTATAAATGATAAGGAACATATCTGTGGAAAAATATATTTTTTTGGCTCTAGAAGGCACAAAAAGGGAACTTCAAGTTTGCATAGGGAAATGGAAGGCCATCCAAGAAAGTTGCATGGAGTGAGGAAAAAATTTCTATAACAGATTCCCCCTAATGTGTGAGGCTAGAGGTCTATGTGTAATGGCCTAAATACATTATAATTCCCAGAAGTGGAGTAATGAAGACTCATCTGGAAGTACTAGTTTCTCATGGGAATATTACAATCCATAATGAATTTGTACAAATGGCTTCCACTATGAATTACACTGCAGATCCATGTGAAAATATATCAAATCATTGTTCATGGGAATGAATAGGTAATATAAAGAGGACATATTCCATAGGCTTTCATATCCATGAACAAGGAACAATGGAATCCAATCTCAAAATCAATCTGAAGATATATATATACAATGGAGCAGAATCTGATCTCCCATTATCACTAAAGTCATATATTTACTGGTCCAATGAAAGAAAACAACAAATGAGGAATGTTGCTACTATAAGATGAAGGTCTTCTACACTATATGTCTAAGGTGCAATTCTACATCATATGAATAGAGGATTTGAGATCGAACAAAATGATACCTCATTTGAATACTGATCATTAAGGTATATCGCTAACAAACATGATAAAACCCATCGATAATGAAATTAGGTATCAAGGAATTAAGTACATTCTACAAGTTTGAATAAGGGTGTTGAGGCAGAACACTTGAAGAATCCATCGATCAGGAGACAATGACGTATTCCCAACTATCAATGGAAAGAGAACCTACCACTGATGACTGTAGCCTAGGTATTCATAGGACTCTAGGTCTCATTTCCATAATAGATGAGTTGAAGTCGATGGCAAGAGACCCTCTAAAAGGAGAGAATTATGGAATCTCTCATCATTCAGCATGAGCTACAAAGTAATAGATTAATGATTAGGAGGGGCTCAGACGAATGGGATTTTCATGAACCAAGGAACCTATGTGTCTCTTGCATGCACCAGATGCAAGTAGTGCATTAAAAAGACCCTATGAATAGAATCCAATAAGGAAAATTTTTGACAAAGGTGAGGAAACCACCAATAAGGATAATGGAATCCAAGACACTGCACGAATCCAGATGTGTGAATAGATTTATTTTCATTGAACACAAGGGAAACCAACCAGTCAATGACCAATGAGGAAATGTCAAATGTTGGGTTCAAGCTTACCTAACCATAATGAAAGTAGGACTAGGGTGCATGGTAGGACTACAACTTCATGTGACTCTGAGATACACTGGGGGTATGGCCGGCATGAAAAGTCAAAAGTTCTAAGAAATGGCTGACATAGGCTTATAGAAATCCTTCGAACAAGATTATGAGACATATATATAACTCAGGCAACATACACTTGATGATAAAACTTTGTGATGTAGGAGGAATCGAAAAAATCTCCATAGGGACAAGAAGAATAACCAGTCGAAGGAGTAAAATCTAAGTAACTAGCTCAACTTCCTAAGGTCATGCTAAACCCAAAATTTAGATGAAATTGGACTTGAAATTTTGTGCTCTTTTCAAAGGCAACATGACTGCTACATAAATGAAATAATATTCTTTTCCCTCACATCTTTTTTTTGTTTTTTCATAGGCAAAGAAATGCTATGATATAGGAGATGAAACAAGTGTCACAAGTAAGAAACTAGTTTCAAGTAGTGGAACATACTTATGCTTAATGCAAGGAAATGCATGTGGGGCAAGGACACTCGAGGGAATGTTTTCTCTAAGGGTATAGGGTATTAAGATGCAAAGGATATATAAAAGGCACTTCTTGGCTAGTGATGCAAATTGCTGAGGTAAGAGGATTATAACAAGAAAGTGGGAACCAACAATAGGCTCAATAATGCAAGCAGGATGATGGAACACAATTACAACTTAACACCAAAATGTCCTTTTTTCATAGATTTAGTCCCCTAGGCCCAAAAAAGTATAAAATAATACCTAGGAGAACTCTTATATCCAATGGTGACTAGAGTATTCATTTTTCGTAAGTAGTCTACTTGGTTTGGAAAAGGGTTAAACTTATACCAAATATATGTCCTTTCAAATCCATTTAATGAGTGTGAAAGAGATAAGTTCACTCGACAATCTTTTCATTTTCTTGGTTGTCAGAAAAGAGATTAACTAAGACTCGGGGGGAGTCCCATAGGTAATGGTCAGAATGCTTGTGAGTAAGAATATGGGGTTCAAACACAAATCCATATCAGGAATATAAGGAACTCCCAATATTATGGAATAACTTCTGCATGGGAACCAAATGACACAAAGGTTCTAACTAGGTCACCCATGTTTGTTAAGTCTCTACCAATTACTAACAACACTTCTAGTAGCAGTGATAAGGTTCTATGCCACTAATAAATGGGTTTGTACCTAGGGTGTATGGATCACGTTCATAGGATGTAACACACCCAACCCTTAAATACCCTTTCTAGGGATGGGGCATCAAATTTTTGTTTTTCCTAACTATCTCAAATCCTAATTCCAAGATATCCATTGGATATGTCTCACCACAAGCTTTCTAACGATCATCACTGCACTAAAATCTAAGCTCTAATATCCAAGTTATTACCTCTCGAAGTTACTTGGGCAATTATTAGTTGGGTTATTTGGAGTTCGATGTTGAACGCCCCTTTTTCTCACTCCCCGAAGTCCTGAAATATCACCACATGGCCTTAGCCATTCGACGATCGATGTTTGGTGTTTTACGTTGAACACCCCTTTTTCATTGTTTGGTAATTAACAATTGGCATTGATCATTTCGGTCATATGAAAATCGATGATCGTCGTTGTATGTTCTATGTTCTATGAACGACAATCGTCATTGAACGTTCCTTTACCATACTATACCCAAATCTTCTGAAACCCTGAAATTATCTAGACTCCCAGAGTTTTGAAATATCCCCACATGGCCTTGGCCCTTCGGTGATTGACGTTCAATGTTTTACATTGAGCATTCCTATATTGTACCACACCCCAAATCTTCTGAACTCCTGAAGGTATCCAAATTCTCAGAGTACCAAGCACGTCACCAACCACGTTGGCTAGATGCTCATGAAACATAAACTGACACGCGGCGAGGGCCAAGGGTGACATATGTACTCAATAGGGGTGGCACGTGTCATTCTCTAATAGGAAAAGGTTTATGTAAATCATCCATATCTGGGTGACATGGTGCACACATAATCTGCGTCCATGTCACCTTGAATGATGTCAGGATGCCACGTCATATTCGACTAATAGCTTCCCAGCCCTTTGATCTCACAGTAAGTAAGAGTCCACATGGTCCTTGGATCCACGACCTCCATTACTTCAAGGTTTTAGACTTTGAAACTCCTCACAACACAAATCCCCCAAAGAGCCAAGTCTCCAGACTCTTGGATCTAGTGACATGTGTCCTCTACCTATCAACGATTGACATTCAATTCGTCATTTGCGACTTCGGGAGTTTTTACACATCGAAAACTCTTGGCCAAGTTCCTCCGAAGTACTATATTTCTAGACTATAATATCTCTTTCCACATGTACCTATCATTCACGAACAGGATTTACTATGACTTGCAGAGCTCCAGGGAAGCTCTCGCATCCCTATACCGTCGAATACCCAAACTTCTTGATAGTTGTTGATCTGTGGACACATGTCCCTTCCCTTTCAATGGTCCCGATGAACTTTGCAACTCCGAAATTCAAGAGTTTCGGTGCTAGACCACTCCTATTCTCCCGAAGTAGCACTTCTCCAAAGAACTTAATGTTACCCTTCCTAAGTTCGATCTAACAGCTGAGAGATATCTCCAGTGGATCCCCAAATCTACAACCCTCATCAATTTGTGAGTTTGGCCTTTGACTATTTTTTAGGATTGTGGATTCATAAGTTCCGAAGTCCCGAAGTTGAAAGAGCTATCTCCTTTAGGAATAGCACAGGGTCCCCATACCTTGATCATATGAATCCTTTGGAAATTTTTGTAGGATAAGTGCTAATCCTTTTAGTAGAAAATGAGTTAAGGATGTGGGCATGAGCCCTTGGTCAGATGGGTGGATAATATAAAGGGATATCCCTTCTCCCACATGGTTGAACTTGACATTCCTGCTAAGGAAACTCAAGTAATCGACATGACTTAGACGTTTTAGTTACTCCTGCCACGAATCTCCCACTGATTCACATTCCATGAATCTCTAGCAACTACCCTGAGATAAATCAAAGACCATATAGATATAATAGTTTAGAGAATCAAATGAGCATTTCTAGTAACTGTTCAAATACTGAAATACTTAACCATAAACATAGACATTCCATCATCGCATCCAATATATATACACATAGTATGATAATACTTATCAGAAATGAAGAATGTGAAGTGACTGTTGAAAGGGGTTCTTGTTTCCTCCCAACCATAGGAACATCCACTCCTGATGGATTTACAACTGTGTTGATGTGTCCTAAATCCCTTTAACTCAACAACAGGAACCAAACTTGCCACTAAGGCCCAATTAGACTCTGCAACATTTAATAGTGGAATGGTTCTCTAAATCTTGCGATCTGGCTGGTTTAATCGATGGGATTTACATTTTCTTGTGAAGGATTTCCCCTTCAGTTCAAGCGTTCTCTTTTTTTGTATTTTCTTTTAGGTAGTATTGATATAAGATAAAGCCAATATAAACCAACTAAGTGAAAAAGTGGGAAAAAACTAAACTATTGGACAAGAGGTTGAGTTTGGGATAACCCTTTACTCTAGCATGCAAGCAATGATCATATAACATAGGCCTAGTACTAATACATTAACCATGTGACTATTCAAATTACTGACTGAGATACAAATTATCAGAAGAAAACATGCATGTGATAAACTATGGCAAGTAAAATAATTCACTCAACTCTAATCATCAATCACATAATAACACAAAGATTCATCTTCATCATTAAAGAAAGAATTGTAAAACATTGTCTTTTTTAACTTATCAATAGATTTAATAGATCTTACTTGTTACTGCGTCCATTCATGAGACAAAATAGGAAATAATTATTCTCCACATCCAATCATACATGCATTTGAAGAAAACATAAACTTGTCTCTGGTCCAAAAGGACTTCTTAATTAAAGGTAGCTCCGAAATAGTTCTTAACAAAACCAAAAAATGAGAGTTTCTTGCAACAACCGTCGACCCTTAACTAATCATTCGATGCCCTTATTTATAACATAAAATTAACTAAAAATAACAACTAAAGTGCAGATAAGAAAAACAGAATTCACCACATGGCGTTCTCTCTTATGATTTTTCTATGAGTCATCTCAAGATATGACTTAAGAGGGTGAATCTTCTCATACTCAGACCACTTGATGAACAGATCCTCACAAGTATTGGTATATGGGAATATATCTTTTTCCATCGGGGCCAAGTGAATCTCTCTTATCTCTACCACAGGTGCCCGATACTTGACTATACTGGCACTTAATTGTTGCAACATAGCCCGAGATTTGATCGGGTGTTCCATAAACTGTCACACCTGACCTGGCATCATGTTTGTCACCAATGCTATTTATTCAGCCCATGATGAATCTTGTTGGGTGTGATATTTGACTATGTCACACAATTTGACAAAGTCATTGAGCATGCCAAACTGGGGGAGTCTGATATCCTTCATTGCCTTATTCATTTTGACCCAACTCTTCTTGCACTTGGCTCATTTTTCTTGAATCTCCCTATGAGGCTCCCGAGCCATTATTGCCCAATACTTGACCGACTTCTTGATGTGGTCAATGTTTCTTTCCCTTAACACCGAGATGTCGTGCTCTTCGGAGTCTCACCCCTTTTTCACCGTGTTGATATACTCGATTCTTTCCATGGCTTGTTGCACTTTCTCATACCACCTCTCCATATATTTGCACATTGCAAGTGCCATGAGGGTGTCTTCCTAAAGCTCAACTATCCTTGCAGTGACTAGGTGTCATTCATTTGTGAACTTGTTTTAGGCCTCCTTGAATTCACTCCTTAGGTACACTGCGGCCTGTGTAGTGTCCTGACAGTATTTTGCAAAGTGGCACAAATGTTCTAGTTCCTCCAGGGAAGCGGCTAGATCCTCTTCATCTCTTTTAGCTCTGTCCAGGGTGGCATATGTGATTTCCATCCCTACGCCGATGAGTTTGGACATCTTAGCACCCTCTGTGTTGATCATATGTTCCTCTATAGTGATGACGATGGAGAGATCTAAAGTGATCCTCCTCTTCTTGGTAGTCCTCTAGATTATAGCCTTCCTTTTCTGATCATAAGCTATGGCATGTATGTCGGCTACTTCATCCATAGGTTCAAGGATTTGTTGATCTCCCCAGGTGAGTGTATTTCCCATACTTCCGATGGTATATAATTTTTCAAGATTGGGTTCTTGAACTTCCTCATTGTGCTCCGAAGGCCCGACTTATGTCTGTCTCTCATCAAGGGTTTGAGTACCGATTGAAATAGAGGCATCAGGGATAGGCTCGATACTTACTTGTTCATTGGCCATTGAGGCACTGATTTCCTGCTGTGGAGCTTATTTCATTGGCTCGTTCGACCCTGGATCATCCTTCAGACTTTCTTCTTGGGTCTTCGACGCATCGGGCAACTTAGTGTCTAGGAAACTCTCGACTTCTTGTTCTTTCTATGGAACCTCCTAAATTTGGGCTTTGGGCACAGGGGAAGACGTCTTCTCTGGTTTATTTTCTTCTTCGATATGAACAGGGGTCACAAGAGACACTTCTGGGCTCTCATCATCATATTATATCTTTATCAACTCACTTAAGGGGTTTGATGCACCGATCCTCTACGATGCTTTGACGGTCCTTGGATGAGCCGAAATGTCTTTCAACGATTCGTCTGGTGGTGTTGTGAATTCAGGTTCATCTAACCCGGTAATTTCATCAAGGTCTATGAATTGAGGGCCACTTGGTCCCTTCTGGATTTCATCCAAGTTGTCAGCAGGGAGCCTTGTGATGTTCATGATGTCCAAGCCATCTTGCAAA
Organism: Picea engelmannii; assembly: GCA_009831015.1. Taxonomy (NCBI): domain Eukaryota; kingdom Viridiplantae; phylum Streptophyta; class Pinopsida; order Pinales; family Pinaceae; genus Picea; species Picea engelmannii. The sequence continues at coordinate 156,907 of ML779724.1, forward strand.
TAATCAATTATCTACTGTGCATGTTCTAACATGTGTAACCCCCTCTCCCACACATTCAGAGCCTTGGGGGAACTTCTATCTTGCACTGGGGTTACCTGGGGAATCTCTGCTACTTCGACAGTTACCATTTCTTCCCAGGCCCTAAGGGCCCTTTGAGCCGATTTTTATTGGATTGTTTCTTATTCATCCTGGCTCATTTCTTTGAACCCATTCATATTAGGGTCGGCCATCCTTGCAACAAATTCATCCCAATCCTGAGCATTTTCCTTGAATACCTCATCTTAAAATTTGTCATGGGGTATGGCCAGCAAGACAACATTTGAGATGCATGTTTCAAGACTAGACCCTTTAGGTCGTGTTTGAGGAAACGATCGGTATGGAATCAGAACTTTAGTTGAATCAATCCTTCTTACTTATCTTGGGCAGTGTCTTTTACTAGGTAGAAACCTATATGGAATCCATAAGGTATAAATGCTCGCTTCTTGTCTTTCACCATGGTAGCATTGTAGCCTTGTAGGATAGTTTCGTAGCATATATCCCCTACTACTAGTCGATTAGGAACATGAATAGGTAAAAGGTGTGGTGCTCCGGTGGATTTGAAAACCCTAATGTAGGTATCACGCTCATCCATATACCAGTGGCCAAATTTTGATATCATGTTTTTGGCCATAGTCGATAGTCTTGGACATTCTCTCTTGAAAATAATAAAATGAATGTGTGCGATGAATTCATTGCAGATGAGAGAGTATGATTTTTTGTACCTGTTCTCCCATAAAATGCTAAAGTAAATGTGGACCGAGGGTTCTGAGGTGTGCCATATCATGTTCATGTCAGAAAAGAAATTTCTGGCACACATGATGTCCAACAAATACAAATCCATGTAGAAGGATGGAGTCTCTCCTTATTTTGGCATATGAGCCTGTTGTATGCAGATGCCCATCTTCTTTGAAATGATGGCCCCCCAGTTAAAATATCTCCTAGAAATGGCCACTGTGTAGGCTAGAGGAATCCATGCTCTAAAAAACTCCTTCTACCCATACAAACGGATGATGATACCCATTAGATAGATATGCGGCTCCCTTAAGTTTTCCATCTGGCACCAACTGGAGGTCCAATTGGTGTATTTTTTATCTTCTCTCAACCATGAATCCATCACCCAACTAGTGTCATGGCGCTCATAGAATATTACAACGAAATCAGTGTTCAGTCGCTCCTTCGGGTCTCTAAGCTTGTAATAACACTACACCTCTACCGTAAGGAAAACCTCGACAAACTCACCATTGACATTGTTAATCAAACATTTTTTTGTGTTTGTGTGCTCAATGAGACACTTTAGGATTTATATGCATGGGAACACTGGATTTCTACTTGCCACCATGTGCAATTATGATCTTTGAATGTTCAGAAAGACTTCATCATCGATATTTCTCATATCGGGGTTGTTGTGCGGGATATATTCTAGGAATTCTTCTTGGCTGAGCTTCTTGAAGATTTCTCCCCAAGGCAGGAGTATCGAATTGGTCCCTGTAACGATCCCCCCAACCAACCTGAGGCCGAAGTATGCCACTCCAGAACAACCACTCATGCTCTGACGCCAGTCGATAACATTCCCCACCATCAGGTCTGTCCATGCTACTCTAGGGAACACTTTCATTCCCATACTGTGAAACATACAGTAGCATACCCAGTAGTCAACTAAGCAATGCCACCTAAATTTACTCTTTAGACTGCATGAAACTAAAACATATACATACAACATGCTCGCGGAAGCTTTACATCTAAACATAAACAAAAAATTAGTTTATGTAACATACAAATTTTATATTAAAATAACAGTAATTACCGTTATGCATCATTTACAGGAAATTACCCATAAGCACATAAGCAATCATAGTCACATATATGATAAAGTCGTAACATATGCATGTAAATAACAAAACAACATATCCATATATCATACAATTGGTACTTATATTAGAAATACTGTCACCAATTGCTTACATCCCATCCATGAACCTCCCAGCCATAGAATACATTCTTCATCACTCTCAATAGTGAATCACCCCCAAGCTGGGACTGAACTCCACCCAAGGTAAAGGGATTCCTATCCAGGCTAAGGCTCATGGACAACAGGAAATATTTCGTCTCAGGTGCTCACTCAACTAACAACCTACAACCTTTCATTCCCCACATGCTTGTCCCACCCAAGGAAGTGTGCCCCTTCTCTTCTCAACAGTCTCTCATCTTCCCCACTTCCCTTCGAGGGCTTCAACAATAGGCTAAACCAGAAGTCTCAGAGCGTTGTAGCTGCATTTTAGCACCTACAAAAATCAGTCCCCAACAATTCTCTCACTCAGAGAACTAATCACAGGCCTAACAACCCGCTTCTTCAATCCCACACTAAGCTAACCAGGTACACCAACCAAAAGGATGGGGAAAACAGGCTTCGAAAAGGTGAAATGATTGTCTCAAGGATAACATAATGTATGAGTGAAATGGTCATGGAGTCATTGACTAGATAACTGAGCGTGTTTTTGGAATCACTGTGAACTCTTTGTCAAAAGTGATGGTCAGCCTGATGGTCTCCCCCTTCCCCCATTTTTAAGGTATCTGTGAGAAAAATCCCCCTCTGAGCTAAGTTTTCCCACGATATGAATGCATGTCCCCAAATTGACACTTGTCATATCAGAAGTTACTTTTGTCCACTTGTCCCCAACTTTAGAACTTAGGATAAACTAATTATCCATACTTTATGTTTTAGGAAATATTAATATAATATTCTCTTGACGTTTGGCCCTCCCTTTCCCTAAATGATGAAGTTCAGCCCCCCATCTCTTTTATCATGGTCGGTCTGCACCCAGTGATGTATTTTATATTAATCATGAGTCATGTACAAAGTAGGTGCTCTAGCCTTTAACATCTAGGCGCGCTAGCCTAATTCCAAGACATAAGCATTCTGGCTTATAATACTGGCTCACCAGCCTATAATGCATATTATAAACACAAAGGTTCATTGACCTTAATATTGCATTCACTTAGTTACTGCACATTGTATCCTCTGTCTTTAAGGTTGTGCACACCTTAGTTACTGTGCGCGGTATTAAAAAATGTGCACATTGCATCCCTTTACTGCGCAGTATATGCGTGCACCATGCCATGAAAGGTGTATTACAAAAATGATGTCTAAACAACTTAGTATCTTAAATATACTTGGATTATATTTACATTTGGGTTCGGCCGAGAGATATTACAATCCCCTCCCCTTATTTATGCACTGTCCTCAGTGCATCATGTACCCATATACAGCAAAATTCTCAAAACTCTTCAAAAATATGCAGGTATTCTGCCCGCATTGCATCCTCATGCTCCCAAGTAGCGTATTCACGTCCGTACAAGGTCCATTGTACCTTTACAAGAAGATATTTTGATCCAGGATGCACACCGGATGCACTCGGAAAGCGCCTTCTTGCTCCACCTAAATAACAGTCCAATCAATAACATGATTAGCATTGGGTATATATTTCTTTAGAAATGATACATGGAAGACATTATGAATAGACATAGATGCAGGAAATGCAATCATATAAGCAATTGGACCAATCCTCTCTAGGATTTCAAGTGGTCCACAAAATCTGGCCTACTAACTTGGCACAGCTGCCCAACTCCAGGGATCTTCTGTTAGCTTTCACTTTCAGTAAAACATGATCACCCACTTTGAATTCTCTGTGGATTCTGTTTTTATCAGCATAACTTTTATGTCTTCCTTGGGCAGATTTCAAATTCTTCTTAATTTTTAACATTTTGTCATCCATCTCCTTGAGAAATTATGGACCGACTACTGCTCTATCAGTTGGATTATCCCATCTTACTCGAGTATTGCACCTTCTGCCGTAAAGTGCTTCAAATGGACTCATTTTCAATGATGCCTGATACCCATTGTTATAAGTGAATTCGACTAAATGTTGGTAGTCTTCCCATTTTGATGGTTTATCCATCATATACATTCTCAACATATCTTTTAGCACTCTATTCACCCTTTTTGTCTTTTGATCAGTCTCAGGATGGTAAGCTGTACTAAAGTTCAGATTCGTTCTGAATCCTTTTGAACAATCCTTTCCATAAATTCGAGGTGAATTTCGGGTCTTTGTCAGACACAATAGTTTTAGGAATTATGTGCAATCGTGCCACTTCCTTCATGAAAATATCAGCAACATCTACTGCTTTGTGAGTAGTTTTTAGTGGAATAAAATGGGCAGATTTTGTAAGCTTGGTCGCCACTACCATAATGGAATCATGTATCTTACTTATTCTTGACAATCCCATAATAAAATCCATTTTCACCACTTCCCACTTCCATTCAGGAATGGGCAAATGTTGCAACAATCCTGCTAGGTGCCTATGCTATGTTTTAACTTTTTGGCATTCCATACACCTAGTGATGTATTCTACAATTTCTCTCTTCATACCTTGCCAAAACTATTGGATCTTGACCACTGCTATAGTTTTTTGATATCTAGGCTGCCCTGCATAAGGATCATTATGCATCTGATGAAAAATTATAAGTTTCAAGTCCTGGACATTTGGTACAAAGATTTTGTTCTTCTGCAACAATATTCCATCTACTCCCAACTTATAAATATCCATCTTCCAAAGTATCTTACCCTATTGTAGCATTGCAACCAATTCTTTGTACTGTAGATCTGTATTTGCATCCTCTAGAATTTTTTCTTTTAACATCAGTCTGATACATGTTGATGGTTGTAGCACGTAGTCCATGCGACCTCCTGCTAAGTGCATCAACCACTTTATTTTCTTTCCCTTTGATATGATTTATATCAAAGTTATATTCTCTTAGAAATTCTAACCATCTACTTTTCCTAGCATTTAGATTTGGCTGATCAAACAAATATTTCAAACCATTGTGGTATGTTCTTAACTCAAACCTTTTTCCCATGAGGTAGTGTCTCCATTTCCTCAGGGCATGTACTATGGCTGCCAACTCCAAATCATGAGTGGCATAGTTTCTTTCATGCTCTTTCAACTTCCTTGATTCATAACATATCATGAATCCATTTTGACTGAGGACTCCACCCAATACTTCATTACATGCATCTGTGCAAACAATGAAATCTTCATTTGGGTCTGAAATCCTTAGTATTGGAGCACTTGTCAATAATTGTTTCAAATGTTGGAAACTCCTTTCATAGTCCGACGTCCACTGAAACTTCATACCCTTTCTTTGCAAGGAAGTGATTGGGTGTGTTATGTTCGATAATCCTCCAATGAATATCTTATAGTAACCTACAAGTCTCATGAAATATCTGACCTCTGTCACATTCTTTGGTGTTAACCATTCTCTAATGGCTTCTACCTTCTCAGGGTCCATTGCTATCCCATATTTTGAGATGATATGCCCCAAATAATGAATTTGTTTCTGATAAAATGAGCACTTGCTCAGTTTGGTATACAATTGATGTTCCCTTAATACTTGCAATGCCATCTTCAAATGATGTTCATGCTCTTCCTTTGACTTGGAATATATAAGAATGTCATCCAAAAAGACAATGAAAAATTTGTCCAAATACTCTCGGAAAACACCATTCATTAAGCACATGAAAATAGTTGGTAAATTTGATAATCCAAAATGGTACCACTGTAAACTCATAATGACCATACCTTGTCCTGAAGGTGGTCTTGCTAATATCTTCTTCTTCAATTCTTACCTGATGGTATCCTGATCTGAGATCTATCTTTGAAAATGTCCTTGCATCCTTCAATTGATCAAAGAGGTCATCAATCCTTGGTAGAGGATATTTGTTCTTAATAGTCACTTTATTCCATTGTTTGAAGTCAATGCACAATATTAATGTTCCATCTTTCTTTTTCACAAAAAAGACTGGAGTCTGGGGCACCCCAAGGTGATACACTTGGGTGTATATACCCCTTCTTCATAAGTTTTTCAAGATGCATTTGCAACTCCTTCAATTCTAGTGTACTCATTCTGTAAGGAGTCTTTGACATGAGAGCTTCTCCTGGTGTCAGATTTATAGAAAAATCGAGGTCTCTCCTTGGGGGTAGTCCTGGTACTTCCTTGAATACATCTTCAAACTCTTTTAGGACTGCATAAATATCCAAATTTGGCACCTTGTCTTTAGGTGTTTCCTCCATATGAGTTGAAAATATTTGACATCCTCTTCTATAACATTTCTTTAGCTGTAATGCTGAAATTTCTCTAATGGTTACTGCCTTGGGAATTCCCTGCACTTTCCTTTGGTTCCCTTCTTCATCAAAGCAAGTGAATTCTTTGTTTTGACAATCCAATAGAGCATGATGTGGGTACAACCAATCCATCCCAATTAAACATTCATAGGAACCTAAGGGTAAGATGTTCAAATCTACCCTGGTATTTAGTCCATTCATGTCTATGAGACATGACTTAACCATCTCATTAACTTTTTTTTTGGCTCCTGTAGCCAGTTGCACCAACCAGGATTTCCCATTCTTTCTTCCTGGAAATTGAAAACTTTCCACCAACTTAGGGTCTATATAACTATGGCTAGCTCCTGAATCAATTAAAATAGCAAGGGTTTGGTTGTTGATCATACCTTCCACTTCAATCATGTGGGACTGATGCTCTGCTTTCTTATTGTCCAGGGATGCATAAATCCTTGGCACATTTCTTCCCATGTCCTCTACTGTCTCAGCTCATTGTACATTGTGAACAACCCTACCTTTTTCGCCTCTGTGAGGACAATCTCTGAACCTATGGTCTCCTTTCCAGCCCCAACATTGCATAAGTGGTTGTCTTGGCCCTTGACTCCCAGTGTCAATCACTCTAGTTTCCTTATGCATTTGTTGCCATTGTGGATTATTTCTGAAGAATGGTGGCTTACATTCCTTCTTCCTCTGATCCATCTTGAATTTCTTATTGTCTTCCCAAGCCTTTTGTAAAGATGGTCTTGCTTTCAGCTGGTCATATAAGCATTCATCTCTCCTTATGGTCTCTTCTAATGTCTTAGGATCATCATACTATATTTTTTCACTGATGAACAATGAAAATCCACTTAAGTACCATTGAATCTTGATTGTATCATCCTTAATGAAAGAGACATACTTCAATAGTTCCATAAACCTTCTCTCATATTCATCTATGGTCGTACTTCCAAGCTTGAGTTCAAAGAACTCTTTAATTTTCTTGTCATAGTATCTCTTGGTCAAGTACTTCTTCTCATAATACTTCTTGAATTATCTCCAAGAAACACTTTTCTCTACAATGTGTTGTACCTTCACAAGTTGATCCCACCACATGGAGGCATTTCCTTTGAGTTGATAGATAGAAATTCTACCTTTAGCATGAGAAGAATAATTATGCAATTGAAAATACTTCTTCATGCCTAGCAACCATGTTTCATCATCTTCACCCTTCTTGTACTCACCATCAAATGTAGGAGGTTTGATTTTGTTAATTTCTCCTCACAACTCATCCACCCCAGATCTCTTATACCTTTTGACAGGGGATAGACTTTAGTTTTTTCCTACTCTCTTATGGGAATGCCTATGGGAATGATGGAGATGTCTACTAGCACTTTTTACTTCTCCCTTCTCCTCTCAATATTTTTGACTCTCAGATCTACTTGAATCACTCTCCTTAACTGATTTCTTCTCTATTCTGTTCAAACCTTCCAATAGATTCATGTTGAATTCATCCTACTTCTCTTTGTCTTTCATAAGCCTTTCATTATCATCTTTATGGATTTGGAAATCCTTCTGCAAATTCTTAATGGTCTCAGCCATATTCATATCTTCATTCCTTTCTTCTCCATGTCCATTAGAGTTCATCCCTTCCATGCCCAAATGGACATCCACCCCTATGCTCTTCTCTAGATGACTGTAATTCCCCTGTGACTCTTCCATTCCTATGGACTCTACACTGGTTTGACCTGACTGAGTTGTTGTTAATTCTACAAAATGTGCAACCATTGAAACTAATCAGACTAACAAATCAGTAATTCATGAGAATATGCACCATTTTGATTCAACATACACATCAACATTATCACTCCTGTTTTCCTGGTGTTATCACCATGACCATTCTAGATAAGACCCAAGTCTCGAGAATGATGACGTGCGGTGCCTTCTAAGATACACTTGTGCAAGAAGGTGGTTTTGTCAAAACCACTTTTGCCAAGACGCGGTATTACGTGTCTCAACATGTCTAATCCACCACTCGTGGAGTGGGTGACGACTAGTTAGATCACCCTACTTCATTTTTTCAGTACTTTGCGGCCTTGTGACATCAACTGAATGTCACCATGTAATGAACTCAAAACATAATCATTCGAAATGGATTGGTTGAGCATGGAAACCCAACGCTCTTTGTATGTAATCTGTCTGCACTTCATAAATGGAGTTCTATAATTACTTCTCCCGAAGTATGAAGATATCTGCATATCCATAAACATAGTAATCTTCAAGCTGCTCGACTTCCTTCTCTCTATAAAGACACATTTCGGTATCCACAAACTGAGATACATGAACAAATCTAAGTCAAGTGAGACTGGTTATTTGAGCAACATGCTAGGCTTTCATGTGAATAAGGAGGAAAGGGTCCTTGCGCACCTTCTAGCAACTAAGTTCCACACAAATCTGATTATAGACTCACGATTGGAAGTCAGGCTAAATCCCACTATAAAGGATTTAGTCATCAACAAGCCAACCGCTAAGAAGAATAGGAGTAAGTGGTATAAGAAGGAGGAATCTACGGTTGAAGCAGCCAAAAGTGTTGGAGAAAATCAATCGGTCTGGTTAGACTCTTCTTTAAAGGAAAAGATCGCTAAGATGAAGTAAGTCTTCAACTAAGACAAGCATATCTCAGTGAATTTTGAATAGGTGGTAGCGGAGGTAAAGACTACAAGAGATGATAGGCATGTTCTTAAATGACCCTTTTTACAACATGCTAACTATTGTCATCACCCTTTTGTAATTTTGTGATTAATATGATTATATAAATACATAAACGAATTTTAGACTGTTTTATTAGAATTTCTATCTGGTGATGTTATGACTCTTGTTTTCTTTTATAATGATTTTTTCTTGTAATCTTATATTTTATTTTCATTTTTCTAAATCGGAAGAAATTAAAATTCAGAATTCTTTTTAATTAATGCTTCAATGCAGTTATGTGTTTATTTTTCTTTTATTATTATCCAATTTAAACTCAAACTCCTCACCTTCCAAGAAACTTCACGCGCATTAGCTTGACTTGTTCATTTATATTATCGTGCATATAAATATTACAAAGTAAACACTTCTCCATGCACCTAAATCTACTGTGCATTTCTTCTTCATCGTACTAACTACTTACGAGCACTACTCTGGCGTTGTGCACCAATATCCACTGTGCAAAGTTTCGATACTATGCACCGATATTCCACATGCATTTTTGTCCTATGCATGCACCATGTCAAGTTTAACATATTCCTTCACGCTCAAATGTCTACGCACACTACTGAATACACCGTCGCGAAACAACGTATACTCATACTTATGCACATACCAACAAAACTCCTCTATGTTAAGTAATACTTGCGCACCCCATGTGCACCTTACTATGTGTGTTCTTACCACAATAGGCTAATTTCAGCGCGTGCATCTACACATAATAATCTTCCATGTGATGCCACAGTTTACCGCACACACTAGTACACCATGGTTTCCTGCATGGTGCCAAATTTACCACGTGTGCCAATACGCCAACCTTTTCCAACGAGACTTTATGACTCTAATTCTGGTCACTTCGAAGTTAATTTTTTGTGAATATTCACTTCAATTGCACCCTTTTGGCCCATCCAATCTCAGTGTTGAATTGAGGCTCTGATACCATACTGTAACGACCCCCCCCGACCAACCTAAGTTCGAAGTACGCCACTCTAGAGAAACAACTCATGCTCTAACGCCAGTCGGTAATATTCCTAGCCATCAGGTCAGGCCATGCTACTCTAGGGAACACTTTCATTCCCATACTGCGGAACATACAGTAGCATACCTAGTAGTCAACTAAGCAATGCCACCTAAATTTACTCTTTAGACTGCATGAAACTTAAACATATACATACAACACGCTCGCGGAAGCTTTAAATCTAAACATAAAGAAACAATTACTTTCTGTAACATACGACTTTTATATTAAAATAACAACAATTACCGATATGCATCATTTATAGGAAACTACCCATAAGCACACAAGCAATCATGGTCACATATATGATAAAAGCGTAACATAGGAATGCAAATAACAAAATAGCATATCCATATATCATACAATTGGTACTTATCTTAGAAAGACTGTCACCAACTTCTTACAGACCATCCATGAACCTCCCATCCATAAACTACATTGTTCATCACTCTCAATAGTGAATCACCCCTGAGCTGGGACTGAACTCCATCCAGGGTAAAGGGATTCTTATCCAGGATAAGGCTCATGGACAACATGAAAGACTATGTCTCAGGTTCTCACTCAACTAACAACCTACAGCCTCTCATTCCCCACATGCCTATCCCACCCAAGGAAGTGTGTCCCTTCTTTGCTCAACAGTCCCTCGGCTGCTCCACTTCCCTTTCAGGGCTTCCGTAACAGGTCGGACCGGGAGTCTCAGAGCAATGTAGTTGTAGTTTAGCACCTATGAAAATCAATCCCCAACAATTCTCTCACTCAGAGAACTGCTCACGGGCCTGACAACCCGCTTCTTCAATCCTGATCCAAGATAACCAGGTACACCAACCAAAAGGATGGGGAAAATAGGCTTCAGAAAGGTGAAATGGTTGTCTCAAGGATAACAAAATGTATGAGTGAAATGGTCATGGATTCATTGACTGTATAATTGAGTGTGTTTTTGGAATCACCGTGAACTCTTTGTCAAAAGTGATGGTCAACCTAATGGTCCCCCCCTTCTCCCATTCGTAAGGTATCTATGAGAAAAATCCCCCTCTGAGCTAAGTTTCCCCACAATATGAATGCATGTCCCCAACTTGACACTTGTCATATCGGAAGTTACTTTTGTCCACTTGTCCCCAACTTTAGAACTTAGGATAAACTCATTATCCATACTTTATGGTTTAGGAAATATTAATATAATATTCCCTTGACTTTTGGCCCTCCCTTTCCCTAACTGGTGAAGTTCAGTCTCCCATCTCTTTTATCGTGGTCAGTCTCCGCACAGTGATGTATTTTATATTAATCATGAATCATGTACAAAGTAGGTGCTCTAGCCTTTAACATCTAGGTGCGTTGGCCTAATTCCAAGACATAAGCATTCTAGCTTATAATACTAGCTCACTAGCCTATAATGCATATTATATACACAAAGGTTCACTGACCTTAATATTGCACGCACTTAGTTACTGCGCGATGTATCCTTTGTCTTTAAGTTTGCGTGCACCTTAGTTATTGTTCATGGTATTCAGAAATGTGCACATTACATCCCTTTACTATGCATTATATGTGCACACCATGCCATGAAAGGCGTATTACAAAAATAATGTCTAAATAGCTTACTAGCTTAAATATACTTGGATTATATTTACATTTGGGTTCAACTGAGGGATATTACAGTCCCCATTCTTGCCAACGTGTCTCCAAAGGATGGAGGTTGAGTGAAAACCTTCGTCCCCATTCTTGCCAACGTGTCTCCAAAGGATGGAGGTTGAGTGAAAACCTTCTTTGTGGATGTCCTAATGACTAGTTCTAGCTTTGGGACAAATTCTAATTGTTTTGTGACCACTAGGGAAGAACCTTCTCCCACCTTTAGTTCCTTTAGCTTTGTCTCTCTCGGAGATGGCTTGGTGGTTGGTTTTATTGGAGGAATTATTCCTGCAAATGAAACAATCCTTTAGGGATGGTGTACAAAGAGAAATTAGATAAAAATGTACATACGAAGTGAACACACCAAAAATCTAGACTGGTACATACCTGTAATAATTTCTAAACCTTGTAGTTTGATACTCATGGGATCTCAGAAGCTTTTGAATTGCTCGTCTCGCTCCTATGGATTCTATAAAAATCCTTTGCACACATAATGGTTTTTTTTACAATGGATCAAGAGAATTTAAATGGGGAAGAACTTATCGTGTCGTATCAACCAATTAATTCGGGTGATGAGTGAAATTCAAAAAAATCTACCACCGAATATCTACAAGTTAATTCATCATGGGTTGATGTCGAAGGCACAGAGGGTGATGTGTTCCATTGGTAATTTCAAATGGCCCTTTGATTCGCACATGAAGCAACAAATAATGTGAGATTTGGAATTAATTGGTCCCTTTAAATGCTCTGAATCTAAACGTATCTAGTTCTAAAATGTCCCATCGTGTCACTTTCCTAGTGGGCAGATCAGGGATCAACACTGTGTTATGGGTGTTTTCATTGATATCCTCCTACAAAAAACCTCTGACACTGATCGATTTCATTGTACAGTGTTGACGTGGTGAAACTAGCTTGGGACATGTGGCAATAAAGACCGATGACTTAACTCATGGGTATTAGTCGAAGTCGTGACTTTGTTATAGTTGTGCGTTCTTAAAATAGACCTGGGATCTCCGATGTCGAAAAGGTATTGGGGATCGGCGATCGGGGATAAACCTATCGCATATTTTTCTTTGGGTTAGTGTATTTGAAAACTTTTTGATGCCGAAACACTTCGGGAATCGGTGATCTGGGAAAACTCCTTAGCATGGTCGCAATGTTCATCATGATTCATTTTTCTCTGATTCCAACAAGTGCGTTGGGTATTGTCTATCGGAGATATCATTTCCTTAATGTTACTCCCTTCACCTTTTAACGATGTAGAAGGGGATAGTCTATCAGAGATCTTAGTATTTGATACTTCTCATAAAACAAAAACTTCCTTTCGCCGATACCGATGAACATTGACGCTCGATGACTGAGGTTTTCCGAGTGATTCCTTTTTGCCTTTAAATTTCTTCTGATGTCGAATATTTGAGCACGTCGGGTGAATTGTTTTGGCTATTGATTCCTTATTTAAGTGTTAATTATTTTTAATTCATGGGGTTTTATAGAGTTACACAAACTTGAATATATGATGAAAGTCAAGAGAACAAGCAAAAATAAAACATTTCTCAAAAGAAAATTTGAATTCAGACATCACAGAGACCAAGTGGTACCCAAAAAGTGAAAAATTGATATAGTATTTTTAGGGTGTGTTGAGTGCTCAACAAATGGTGATTTAATGGGAGAAAGAAGAAAATTTGTTCCTTCCTCGGGCTCGGTTTATGCAAAATATGATTAGGAACCTAACTAGTTTTCATCTGAGCTTCTTTTACCCTTTCATTTGGAATTTTCCTTGTTGATGCATCTGGGCCTGCCCATGGGGTTTTTAACCTTTATTCCACCTTTTCCTATGACCTTGACCAATGCCCTCTTTTGAAAATATTCTAGTAAAGAATTCACAGGCACTAGACCCTTTTGTTACCTTCATTCATTTGCTACGGTGTTTCTCCATTGCCAGCGAGCATCCATAGCCCCGGCGGATTCACCCCGACGTGATAGACCTTGCTCTGCTGCCAGCGAGCATCTATATCCCTGGAGGAGTCACCCCGACATGACAGACCTTGAACCGCTACTAGAGAGAATCCATATCCCCAAAGGAGATATCTTCATACCCTCTCCTACTGTATCCTCATTTGATATCGTTGACTTTTATTTCGGCAGAATGCCCTGAGAGAGCGGGAGAGGCGGACATTTGCTATTTGAAAAAATATGAGGTGGTTAAGGTGAAACTCACTAGATCTATCTCTTAGGTGCATGTAGTCATTTACAAATTTCCTTCTTTCCCTTAAGGTCTTACCCGACCACTAAGTAGACACTTTCACATTTCTCCAAGGTTGTTCATGTGTGCAGGTTAGATAGAGAATCCCTTGAAACAACTACAGATTCCTCGTCATTTCTTGTGTTTGTATGTGAGCAATGAGTTAGGAAGAGATTTCTCTATGTCACATGATTTGAGGTCAACCATTGTCTCTCTAAACACAATCTTTCAAAATATAGAAAGCATGATCACAAAAGACTAAAAAAAAGGTATAAATGCAAATGATAAATTGATGCATCAAAAAATAAACAAAATTATTATTATTATTATTTTTAATTAATTAATGAAAATATTATTTAAGGGCTTGGCCATTTACTAGGAGTGTGTCAGATTCTCCCCTCGGATTTTGTAGTCGATATGTGCCTAACCCAATCTTCTCATCCACCTGGAAAGGTCTGATCCATAGATTCTGAAACTTGGAATGGTTGCCTTTAGGCTCGTTTGCTCTGTCCCATTTTAGGACTAAGTCTCTTACCTCAAAATTATTCTCTTTAGCTTTATGCTTGTCAAACAATATTTGAACTATCTGTTGGTGGGCTATGAACTTTTATTTAGCTTTCTCCCTTTATTCTTTTAACATGAGCATGGTGTCAATTCTTTGTTGTAATAATGATGAGGGATACCCTTTGGACCCCTAAGAAAGTTGAAGAGATGGATGATATAACCCGTTTGGGAGAATGGCTTCCTGTCCGTATACTAGAAAGTATGGGGAATTCCATATAGCTTCCTTGGGTCTCACTCTATCTGTCCATAAAGCGTTATGGAGTAGATTATGCAAATTCTTATGGTTGTTTGCAATCATTTTCTTCAATATGCTCACTAGGTTCTTATTAGTTAATTCTTCCACTCTGTTTCCCTGTGGATAATAATTTTCAAAGTATCTAATTATAATTCCTTTGTCTAGGGGAAACTCTGTTAATAAGGTGGAAGACAAGTAAGATGAATTATCAAAAACAAGAACATTGAACCTTGTGATTAGTTGTTGTTATATGAATTGGATTACCACCTTCTCATTTACATGAGTAAGAGGGATGGCCTCTACCCATTTAGTGAAATAATCAGTGGCAGTAAGTATGTACTTGTGTTGTTTTGAAGAGCTTGGTGTAATCTCTCCTATGATATATAACCCCCATTGATCAAAAGGCCTAGAAACGACCACTGGTTGGAGAGGAACAAATGCTCTCGTCTCGCTCCCAATGCTTATTTGAATTTTTTTACAGTTTATTGCATATGTGTGAGCATCCTTGAACAAAGTGGACCAATAATAACTAGTTCTCAATATCTTTTGAGTGGTGGTGTCTCCTGCAAAATGTCCACTGGTAGGGCCATCATGGATCTCCTTTAGAACTTTATCTGCGTCTTCATGTTTGAGGCATCTAAAAAGTACCCCATCATAATTAACCTGGAAGAGTACCGAGTTTATGAGGTTTTATTATGAATATTTTAACCTGAGAGATCTCCTTTCCCTAGGATTGAGGTTTTTTGGACAAGTCCCATGGTGTAGGAGATAAGTCAGTTTCTCATACCAAGACTCTTGTCCTGGGGAATGTATGAATCTTTACCACACCATAATTCCGTTTCATTCTCCCATCTGGGGTCTTCATATACTTGGTCTTGAGCTTCAACTACCAGTTTGCATAACCCTTGTCCTTTAATAAATTTAGTAGGTTTTATATATAGATCAAATTCTAGGACTACTGGCATCCATTTCCCTCTTCTTTCCCCCATGTCCTGTTGAGTAAATAGTGATCAGACTGTGGGGTGAGGCATGATTACTTTGGTATTGTTCTTGAGGATGTAATATCTGAAATGTTTTACTTCTTTATAAACCGCATAATCTTGTTTATCTATAGCAAGATAATTAAGCTTAGCACCTTGGAGGTTAGTGCTCATGAACGATACTAGAGCTTGGTTTTTTTCATCATCTATCTGAGTTAATACTACGGCTACTGATTGGTCGGAGGCAAAGGTATAGAGGAAGAAATATTTGTTGAAATTGGGACTTCGCAACACTGGGGATTGAGATATTGCATCTTTAATATTAATGAAATCCTTCTTCTGTTCATCATTCCACTTAAACTCAACATCCTTACGAATCATTTTTTGTATGGGTTAGATAGTCTCCACAAAATCAGGAGTGAACTTCCTCACAAAATTAATTTTCCCAAAGAACAACTGCATAACCTTCTTATTGTGAGGTAATGGAAGTTTATCTATAGCCTTAATTATTTCTTGGGTCTATGCGAATTCTTTCTTGAGATATGATTTGGCCTAACAATTTACCTTCCTCGACATCGAAAATAGTTTTCTTAGGGTTTAAGGATATTTCATATTTCCTACACCTTTTGAAAATCTGGGTTAAGTGTTGGATGTGATTTTCTCTATTCTTTGAATATATAATCACATCATCCATTTACACTACTACACACTTGTTGATTAGTCTCTGAAATGTGACATCCATCGCCCTGTGGAAGGTCGCTCCTGCATTCATTAACCCAAAAGGCATGCGTTTGTAAGAGAGAGTTCCCCACTTGGTTCAGAAGGTAGTTTTCAAGGGGTCTTCTTCTAAAACTAGAACTTGATTGCACCCTGAGAAACCATCTAGTAAGGATAAAACTTTAGAGCCAGACATAGTCTGTAGAAGTTTTTCCATTGGTGGGACTGGGTAGTTTTCCTTTTCTGAGGCTCTGTTGAGGTTCCTAAAATCTATGCATAGGCGAATCTCCCTAGAATTTTTCCTTACAGGAACCAAATTTTCTACCCATGTAGAGTATCTAACCTAGAAGATAATTTTGGAATCTAATAGTTTCTTTAACTCCTGACACATGAGAGGCCCCAGGGATGGGTGGTACTTCTGGAGCTTCTGTTGGAAGGGTTTCACTTCAGTTTTTAATAGGATAGTGTGTTGAATGATACATGTATCATACGTTTTCAGATATCAGTAGGACCATGCAAATACATCTTTATATTGTATGAAGAGTTTGAGATAGGCCCTCCTTTCCTATTTATATATGGTCTTTCTGAGGTTTACATTTTTTGGGTTTTTTGGGGTTCTGAGATTTATAGTTTCATGCATGGGACAGGAACTACCAGTTTTCGCATTTTTTGACCCCTTAAATATTTTCTTTACATCAAAAAGGTTTTCTAAGTTGGCTATCCCCTTCAATATCATGTGAGACTTTGATTTGTCATTCGTTCGATCTGTATGAAGGTTGGTTTCCGTCAAATGTTCCTGCAATACTTCATCGTCAATGGCCAAATCTTTAAAATTGTCCTGATTGGTCAGAAAGTTTATAAGTTGTTCGTCTCCCTAAAACACCTTCCAATTAGAATTTTTTTGGGGCACCGAGGGTTTATATAGCAATTCTATAGTGAACTAAGACGCTTCATAATCCTTTAAAGGTGATAGCCTTGAGGCAACGGTGTCCAAAAAATCAACAAGAATGTTCTTTACTCTAGGGATTGTTGTGAGGTTGAAAGCTTTTAAATGTTGAATTAGCCCGTGCACTTCCTTTTGGTAATTATTTAGGTGTGGAGAGTTGCAATGTATAGTATTCCTTATCTGTCTAACAATGATTTTAGAGTCTCTAAGAACCTTCAATTCTTGGACATTCAGTTCTATGGATTTATGTATCCCTTGTACTAGACCTTCATACTTGACAGTGTTATTTGTGCATTCAAATTCTAGTCTATAAGACAAGAAATTTGTTTTTCTTTTTGGATTGATGAGGATACACCCTGCTCCTGAACCTTCTTGTGATTTAGATCCATCAAAATATAGGGTCCAAACTTGTGGGAAAAATGTACCATCTTCCTCTTTCCTATTACTCTCCTCTTTTCATCCTGTTAGTTATGTGATTTCCAATGCAGGTTCTTTGCAGAAGAAGGTTTCCTCTGCCACCGTCGACAATTCCTATGAAAAACTCATTTCATAGTTTTGAGTATGAGGGATATCAGATGAGAGAGGGGAAAATTTCCGGAAGTAGGAATCATAGGAATAATTTCTTAGCACAGGAAAATATTTCGATGAGGGTTCGTTTAGGGCTTCTAGGTCAGTAACAATATGTTTTAGATATATTTCCCTATCAATTCTAATCATATTTTTGTGTCCCTTTAATGGTAGCCAAAGGTGTGCCCAGTCTGTGATAAAGTATTTGTTTAAATTTTCAGACCAATCTCGACTTAACAACAATCCATAATCTTCTGGGATATCTACTACGATAATGTTGATTACTTGCACAAACTTAGGGTGAGTCATTATTCTGATCATCACATATTTTAGTTCTCCCATAACCTTTACCTTTATCACTTTTGAGAGGAATGGCATTTAATTTTTTGCAAATAGACAAGGGCATCACGTTAGAAGATGCTCCTGAATCGACCAAACAATTATGGAGGTTTTTGTTGAAAACTTCGAATGTTAAAAGGAAAGGTGGGACAAAAGGTTTTCCCTTCTTATCTTCAAATAAAGCATTCACAATTGGTTTATTCCTTGGGTCTGTGGGAGTTAGACTCCCCTCTTGATCAGTGCTTGTTGTAGGATTCGCTACTGATTTCAAAGATTGTAACAAAAAGTCCTTTTGCTGAGGGATCTTTCATATATCCATAACTGATATATTAACCTTCAAATTCTTCAAATATTCAACTATGTTGTAACCTAGCTTGGGCGATTCTCGAGTATGGATGTTTATAGGGTTTCTTTGGGGAGAGAAAGGTTCCTTGGGGTGATCGAAAACTAATATTCCTCCTTAAACTTGGTTCGTATTAAGGTCGTTTGAGACTGGTTGACCCCTAATTCGTGTTTTCACAACCAATATTTCGACAGGGGGTTCTTGAACCTCAAACAGGTCATCGAAAGGGATAGCTAGATCAGGATCCCATATCAACATTGTTGTTTCTTCTGCTGGATCGATTTCTTCCTGATCGACGCTATTCATACTGGAGTCAGTTGATTGTTCGGTCAGGGAGACTTAGTCTAGAAATTGGTTGGCCATCAAACTCATGGCATGCACCCATTGAGGTCAGTCTCTTTCAGAGTGGTTCTCTTGGTGATAAGTGCAGAAAGAGTCGGATGCTACGTTTCCCAGATCGATGTTTAAGTTAGTTGGGGGAGGTTCGATTTCTTTGAATGATGGATTTCTTTTAAAGAAAGGCTTATAGAGCCTCTGGCCTTTGTTTTCCTCCTCTGCACTTCTATTCATGTCTATTCTTTCATTTGATATTGTTTTTACCATACATTGTAGGTATTCTATTTCCCCACTTCCCTTCTCAAGATCTCATTCTGTTTGTTTCCCTGAGGGTCTAGTAAGAAATAGTCCTCTCCTGGGAGGGGGTTGAACTTCTTTCTTGACTAAAGATACCTGGCCTTCTTTACATCCTTTCATTTGAAACTTTGTCATTTTTTCTTCTTCAAAATTCTCAGCTAGGGTTAGTTTGTCAGCCCTCTTCAAAAACATGGAAATGGAAGCTAGGAGAGCATTAGCATATACTTCAATTTGTAACTCCTGAGTAGTTTTATCTTCGGGATGGAATTTGTTTAATATGGTAGTGAATATTTGATTAAATTCTTTGACCCTTTCCTTCAAACTCATGGTGGCGGCGAACAGCTCATCCATCAAAGATCCCGTAGTAGTTTCTTCTGCAAATTTATCTAAAAAGTTTTTTTGGAACTTCGTCCAACTAGTTATAGATCTTACATGCAAGTTAAAATACCACATGGAGGATGAATTCTTGAATGTGAAAGGGAATAGACAGAAAACCACATCTTCATGTTGGACATTCATAGGTCTGATAGCTAGTATGAATTTCTTTATATCATCTTCGGGCAGTCCTGAGGTTTTAGGATGAAATTTAGGAAGTAATTTCTCTGGGTGTCGAGGAAGGTTATGTACTCATCCAGGGATATCCAAATCATCTCTGGCCAACCAAGGTTGTTTTTTCTGTGGTGGGTTTCCCCTCTCTTCATCATGGTCATTATGATCTTCCATATCTTGAGATCCTGAAAATGATCATTATGAGTTAAACCCTTCCTCTTCCGAAAAATTGTTCGGCTCAGAGACATTGTCGGCTGACATTTTAGGGATCAAATTAAGAGGATGTTTGATTTTGGTGATTTCAAAATCCATTAGGTATTCTACTGTGTGCACAAAAACCTTGTCGAGGGTTTTGACCACTAGTCTATTTATTTTTTGTCTTCGAGGAAGTATCGGAGCTAAGGACAGTGCACCGATCTGTCGGGCGTATGCTACTGTAATTATTCTAAATTGATTCAATTCCTCGTGAGGGAGAGCATAAGATATATCATGGAGCAAATTTATTCCTCATGATGGGGTGAGTTACTCGTTTCATGAGTACTCAGTGTGTGGGGCATGTCTTGGTAATGACTAGCCATGTATGTGGGTTGTTTTGAATATACAGGTTGTCTGAGATATTATGTGAAAAATATATTCAACCATTCATTCTTCAAGCCCTCCTTCTAGTGCCAATTTTGTTGATGGTTCCTAACTACCTTTAACTCAACAACAGAAACCAAACCTGCAACTCAGGCCCAATTAGACTCTGCAACATTTAATAGTGGAATGGTTCTCTAGATCTTGCGATTTGGCTGGTTTAATCGATGGGATTTACATTTTCTTGTGAAGACTTTATCCTTTAGTTCAAACGTTCTCATTTTTTGTATTTTCTCTTAGGTAGGACTGATATAAGATAAATCCAGTACAAACCAACTAGGTGACAAAGTGGGAACAAACTAAACTACTGGATAAGAGGCTAAGTTTGGGATAACCCTTTACTCTAGCATGTAGGCAAGGATCATCTAACACAGGACTAGTACTAATACATTAACCGTGTGATTATTCCAATTACTCACTGAGATACAAATTATCAGAAGAAAACATCCATGTGATAAACGATGGAAAGTAAAATAATTCACTCAACTCTAATCATCAATCACATAATAACACAAAGATCCATGTTCACCATTAAAGAAAGAACTATAAAATATTGCATCAAATAACTTATCAATAGATTTAATAGCTCTTATTACTACATCCATTCATGGGACGAAATAGGAAATAATTCTTCTCCACATCCAATCATACACACATTTGATGAAAACATAAACTTGTCTCTGGTCCAAAAGGACTTCACAATTAAAGGAAACTCCAAGATAGTTCTTACAAAACCAAAAAATGAGAGTTTCTTGCAACAACCATCGACCATTAACTAATAGGTCGATGCCCT
The DNA here is from genome assembly GCA_009831015.1 of Picea engelmannii. NCBI lineage: Eukaryota > Viridiplantae > Streptophyta > Pinopsida > Pinales > Pinaceae > Picea > Picea engelmannii. The sequence goes on from ML779724.1 coordinate 178,035, forward strand.
TATTTATAACATAAAAGTAACTAAAAGTAACAACTAAAGTGCAGATAAGCAAAACATAATTCGCCACATGGAATTATCTTCTATGAGTTATCTATGAGTCATCTCAAGATATCACTTGAGAGGGTGACTCTTCTCATACTCCAACCACTTGATGAATAGAGCCTCACAGTCATTGGTGTATGGGAATCTATGATCGTCCATCAGGTTCAAGTGAATCTCTCTTATCTCTACCACACATGCCCAATACTTGATTATACTGGAACTTAACTGTTGCATCATAGCCTGAGATTTGATCAATTGTTCCATAAACTGTCGCACCTGACCTAGCATCGTGTCTGTCACCTTTTCTATTTCTTTGGTCCATGATGAATCTTTCTTGGTGTGTGATTTGATTATGTCGCACAAGTCTACAAAGTCATTGGGCATGCCAAAATCGGGGATTCTGATATCCTTCATTGGCTTGTTGATTTTGACCTAGGTCTTCTCTCACTTGGCCCATTTTTCTTGAATCTCCCGATGAGGCTCCTGAGCCATTTTTTCCCAATACTCGGTCGAATTCTTGATGTGGTTGATGCTTCTTTCCATTAACACCCGAATTCCATGCTCTTCGACGTCTCGATCCTTTTACACCGCGTTGATATAATAGACTGTTTCCACGGCCTGTTGTTATTTCTCGTACAACCTCTCCATATCTTTGCACATCACAAGTGTCATAAGGGTGTCTTCCTGAAGCTCGACTATCCTTGCAGTGAATAGGCGTCGCTCATCTATGAACTTTCTATAGGCCTCCTTGAATTCTCTCCCTAGATACACCGCGACATGTGTGGTGTCCTGATAATATTTCTCCAAGTGGTGAAAATGTTCTAGTTCTTTCAGGGCAACGACTAGCTCCTCTGAATCTCTTTTAGCTCTGTCCAGGGTGGCATCTTTGATTTCCATCCTTGCACCAATGAGTTCAGACATCTTAGCATGCTCTTTGTTGATCAGATGTTCCTCTGTAGTGATGAAGATGGAGCGATCTTAAGTGATCCTTTTCTTCTTGGTGGTCCTCTAGACGATAGCCTTCCTTTTTCGATCATAATCTATGGCATGTGTGTTGGATATTTCATCCACAAGATTGGGGATTTGTTGATGTCCCCAGGTGAGTGTATTTCCTAGACTTCTAATGGTATATACTTGTTCAATATTGGGTTCTTGAACTTCCTTGTTGTCCTTCGAAGGTCCAAATTTTGTCTGTCTCTCATCGGGGGTTTGAGTACTGATTGAAATAGAGGTGTCGGGGATAGGCTCAATACTTGTTCATCATCCGTTGAGGCACCGATTTCTTGCTGCGGGGATTCTTACTTTGGCTCGTTCGACCCTAGCTCATCCTTCAGACTGTCTTCTTGGGTATTTGTTGCATCGGGTAGCTTAGTGTCTAGGACACTCTTGAAAACTTTCTATTTATATGGAACCTCCTGAATTTGGGTGTCAGGAATAGGGGAAGATGTCTTCTCTAGTCCATTTTATTCTTTTATATGCACAGGGGTCACAAGAGATACTTCTGGGCTCTCATCATCATCATGTATATTTATCATCTCACTTAAGGGGTTTTATGCACCGATCCTCTGCGATGCTTCGACGGTCCTTGGCTTAGCTGAAATGCCTATCGGTTATCTGGCTGGTGGCATTGTGAATTCAGGGTCATCTAACTCAGTAATTTCATCAAGTTTTATGAATTGAGGGCCACTTGGTCCCATCTATATTTCATCCAGCTTGTCGGCAGGGATCATTTCCATGTTCATGATATCCAGGTCATATTTCAATTGATCAATTATGCGTTGCACATGTTCTAACACGAGTAACCCCCTCTCTCATGCATCCTGAACCTTGACATAACTTCTATATTGCACCAGGGTTACTTGGGGAATCTTTTTTTCTTCGTTCACTACCATTTCTTCCCTGGCCCTGAGGGCTCCTTGAGCCAATTGTTCTATGATTTTTTCCTGTTCATCCAGGCTCATGGCTTTGAACCTGGTCATCTTAGGGTTGACAATCCTTTCAATGAATTCATCTCTATCCTAAGCATTTTCTATGAAGACCTCATCTTCAAATTTGTCATGGGCATATGGCCAACAGGATGACACTTGAGATGCATGTTTCAAGACTAGACGCTTTGGGTCATGTTTGTGGAAATGGCTGGTCTGGAATTGGAACTCGAATTCACTCAGTCATTCTTTCTTAGCTTGGGTGATGTCTTTTACCAGGTAGAAATCTATATGGAATCCATAAGGTGTAAATTCCCGCTTCTTGTCTTTCACCAGGGTAGCATTGTAGTCTTGTAGGATAGTTTGGTAGCATATCTCCCCTACTACTAGTTTATCAGGAACATGCACAAGTAAAATGTGTGGTGCTCCAGTGGCTCAAAAAACCCTCATGTAGGTATCACACTCATCCATATACCAGTGGCCAACCTTTGATATCATATTTTTGGCCACAGCCGATAGTATTGAACATTCTCTCTTGAAAACAATAAAATGAATGCGTGCAATGAATTCATCACAGATGAGAGAGTATGATTTAATGTACCTATTCTCCCATAAAATGTTGAAGTAAACATGGACCAGGAATTCTGAGGCGTGCTAGCTCAAGTTCATTCCAACAAATAAATTTCTGGCACACACGACGTCCAACAAATACAAAGCCATGTAGAAGGATGGATTCTCTCCGTCTTTCAACATTTGAGCCTGTTGTATGCAGATGCTCAGCTGCTTTGAAATGATGGCCTCCCAATTGAAAGCTCTCTCAAAAATGTCCATTGTGTAGGCTAGAAGCATCTATGCCTCTGAAAAACTGGAACAATCCTTCTCCCCATACAAACGACAGATGAGAGCCATTAGATAGATATATGTCTCCCTTAAATTGGCCGTCTGGTACCAGCCGAAGGTCCGATTGATATATTTTTTTATCTTCTCTCCACCATGAAACCATCACCTAGATAGTGTCATGACACTCATATAATATTACAATGAAATCTGTGTTCAGTCGCTCCTCCGAGTCTCTAATATTGTAAGAACTTTGCACCTCTACAAGAAGCAAAACCTCGACACAATCTCCATTGATGTCGTTAATCAAACACTTTTGTGTGTCTGTGTGGTCGATGAGCCACTTTAGGAGTTCTATGCAGGGGAACATTGGAGTTATGCTTGCCACCATGTGCAAGTATGATATTCAAATGTTCAAAAATACTTCATCATCAAGCTTTCTCATATTGAGGTTGATGTGTGAGATATATTTCGGGAATTCTTCCCGACTGATCTTCTTAAAGATTTCTCCCCAGTGCAGGAGTACCGCCTTGATCCCCATGCTTGCCTCTGTGTCTCGAAAGGCCAAAGGTTGAGTGAAAACCTTCTTGGTGGATGTCCTAATGACTAGTTCCATCCTTGGGGAAAATTCTAATTGTTTTGTGACCATTGGGGAAGAGCCTTCTCCCACCTCTGGTTCCTTTAGCTTCAGCTCTCTCAGAGATTGCTTGGTGGTTGGTTTTCTTGGAGGAATTTTTCTTGCAAATGAAACAATCCTTTAGGGCCGGTGTACATAGCGACATTGGATAGAAATGTATATACGAAGTGAAAACATTGAAAATTAAGACGAGTACATACTTGTAACACTTGCTAAACCTTCTAGTTTGATACTCATAGGATCTCGAAAGATTTTGAATTGCTCGTCTCGCTCCTCTGGATGCTCTAAAACTCCTTTGCACGCAAAATGGTATCGTTTACAATGGCTTAAGAGAATTTAAATAAGGAAGAAATTATCGTGTTGTATCAACCAATTAATTCGGGTGATGAGTGAAATTCAAACAAATCTACCATCGAATCTCTGCAAGTTAATTCATCGTGGGTTGATGGTGGAGGCGCAGAGGGTGATGTGTTCTATCGGTAATTTCAAACCGCCTTTTAATTCACACATGAAGAATCAACTCATTTGAGATTTGGAATTAATTATTCCCTTTAAATGATCTGAATCTAAACATATCTAGTGCTAAAACGTCCCATCGTGTCACTTTCCTAGTGGGCGGATCGGGGATCAGCACTGTGTTATGGGTGTTTTTGTTTATATCCTCCTTCAAAAAATCTTTGACGCTGATCGATTTCATTGTACGGTGTTGATGTGGAGAAACAGACTTGGGACACGTGGCAATGAATACTGGTGACTTAACTTGTGGATATTAGTCGGAGTCGGGACTTTCTTCCAGTTGTGCGTTCTTAAACTAGATCTGGGATCATCGATCCTGAAAAGGTATCAGGGATCCACGATCAAGGATAAACCTATCGCATATTTTTCTTTGGGTTAGCGTCTTTGAAAATTTGTCGATGCCGAAACACTTCAAGAATCAGTGATTTTGTAAAACTCTTAGCATTGTCACAATGTTCATCATGATTTGGTTTTCTCTGATTCTGACAAGTGCGTCGAGTATCGACTATCGACGATATTGTTTCCTTAACGTTACTCCTTTTGCATTTTACTGATCCCTAAGGGGATCGACTTTTTACAATCTCCATATGTTATACTTGTCGTGAAACAAAAACTTCCTTTCTTTGATACTGGTGAAGATCGACGCTCGACGACTAAGGTTTTCTGAGTGATTCATTTTTACCTTTAAATTTCTTTCGATGTCGAATCTTTGAGCACGTCGGGTGAAGTGTTTTGTTTGTTTATTCCTTATTCAAGTGTTAAGTATTTTTAATTAATGGGGTTTTATAGAGTTACACAAACCTGAATAGCTGATGAAAGTCAAGAGAACAAGCAAAAACAAAACATTTCTCAAAAGAAAAGTCGAATTCAGATAGCGCAAAGACCAAGTGGTACCCAAAAAGTGAAAAATTGATATAGGCTTTTTAGGGTGTGTTGATTTTTCAACACACTAGCCACACCTGAGATATACCATGATGCTCTGAGAGGTATTCTTTCTCCTTTCTCCATGAGAGTGAGAGACGAAGGTTACTCTCCTCCTCCCACAGGAAATCGACAACCAATTTCCTCAAATCCAAGCAAGGAGGTCTGCACGAGTACTTCCTCAGTCACTCATCAACCTCCTTTATAATCTTGTAGAGAAACCCTTTCCATGACTTATTGTATCCAAAACAAGCTTGCTTCTCAGCCTTTCTCTCCATTCTGGAGTCGAAAACATGCTTCTCTTCTCTTCTCGAGATTGTTTTCTCTACTCTTATTCCTTGTAAATCTGTCTCTGTCCCCCTGAATTACCTCATGTCTTTCCTTCCTTGGAAATGTTGTGTGGGTATGAATCCCCAATTCATGCCCAGTCTTGGAAGCCTTATAGATGCGTACCCTACCTCATCTACTCATTAACTCTTGAGTATGGTCTTCCAACTACCATCCTGAATGGTAATTCATTTCTGGGTCAGAGTACTATTGAGCAATTACAACCAGTAGGTGCTGGTTTGGTGAGGGTCATCTCAACCATTCATGGTTTCCCTCACCATCTCTCTCATATAATCCATTGTCTATATTGGAAAAATCCCCCCTTTCGGTAGTTGTGCAACACATATCCAATTTCTATTAATAACATAAAATTCATACATTGACCCTTTTATACAAAGGTTCATCAAATAAAAACTTCACACATATTTAGTTCGCCATTGTCTTTTGGAAATTTTATAGTTATATTTACAAATTGGTGGAAACATGGGTATTACAATCCCCTCCCCCTTAAATGAATATTGTCCTTGATGTTCTATCTGTCAGTGTGCTATGTATGTACAAAAGTAAACAAAATTGGATATGATCGTTTCATGGCATCCTCCATTTCCCATGTAGCCTCATCTGGGCCAAAGTGTTTCCACTGCACCTTGAAATGTGAAATGATTTTGTTCTTGAGTGGGGTTTCCTTCATGTCTATTATGCATTGAGGTTCTGGCAAGAATTATCCCTCGAGTTCCACCTGAATCACAAACAAGTCAATAATATGATTAGAATCATGTACATACTTATTTAATAAAGAAACATGGAAAACATTATGTACCTTCACTATGGGAGGAAGTGCTATCTCATAGGATATTGGTCCCACTCTATCCAAAACTTCAAAGGGTCCACAATAATGAGGTGACATCTTGGCACAAGGTCCCATCTCCAAAGATATTTTCCTGGGTATAAATTGAAGATACACATGATCTCCTTCTTTGAAATCTCTAGGAGTCCTTTTCATGTCTGCATAAATCTTTTGTCTATCATGGGCTATCTTCAGATTTTTTCTGATATGAATTACTTATTGTTCCATTTCCTTTAGAATATTTGGCCCGATTGTAACTCTGTCTACTAGGTTGTTCGAACTGATTGGAATGTTGCACTGTCTTCCATAGAGGGATTCAAAAGGACTCATTTTTAATGACTCTTGATAGCCATTGTTGTAGGAAAACTATACAAGTGGTAGGTAATCCTCCCACTTCTTGGGTTGATGCATTACATGCATCCTCATCATGTCTTCTAATAATTGGTTCACACTCTCTGTCTGCCAATCAGTTTGAGGGTGATAGGCTATACTAAAGAGAAATTTTGTTTCAAAACCAACAAACATAGATTTCCAAAAGTTTGAAGTGAATTTTGTATCTATGTCGGATATAATTTTCTTAGGAATTCCATGCAGCCTAAATATCTCTTTCATGAAAATGCTAGAAATTTATATTGCCTTGCATGTTGATTTGACAAGTATGAACTGAGCATCCTTGATCATTTTGTCCACAACTACCATGATGGCATCATTCTATCTGGTTGATATTGGTAATCTTGTGATGAAATCCATGGAGATGGTTTCCCATTTCCATTCGTGAATTGTGTTGGGCTCTAAATATGTCTTAAAATATAACCTCTATGCATCATCCAAAGGTAGGTGTTGGTGAAAGTGTTTTACTTGTTTCCTATGTAGGTTCTTACCTTCTGTTTTCAATACCCATCCTCCAGATATGAAACCCCTGCAAAGGGACGACAATCGTAACAAAAGGAACAACAATCGTTTCGTTCAAAGGAACAACAAAAGGAACAACAGTCATGACAAGGGAACGACAATCATTATATTGGGCCGAACTAATGTTGTATTAATTGAGATGTAGTACTTTCCCAACTATCTAATTTGTCAACCCGGGGTTCATAAACTGATGAATCACATGCAAAGTATATGCAAGAATGAAGCGAGACTAATCTAATCTAATGTTTAAGATACAACTGAAATTGAATCATTAATCTAACACAGGATTGAAATTGAATCATTATAGTTGCGTAAATGATATTACTCTAAGAATGGGAAATTGCGTGAAAGAAAATAATCTAGGAATGGAGAACTACATGAAGGAAAAGAAAATACAACATGTGAATATTTGAATGAGATAACAACATATGTGAGATCCCACCAATGAAGCAATCTTATATTACAATAATCAAATCAATCTTTATAAAACAATAATGAAAGCATGAAAACTAAAACCATGAATCAAATCTAAGAATCCCTTTCTCTTTCGAATCCTAATGATTACTCTGATTCTAATTACATAATCTAAATGTATCCTAATTGAATTCTCATGAAGAGAGAGCACTTTGTTTTATATATGAGAGCCTTGAAGATAAGATAACCATCTCATAATTACAGATACACTTTTCTATCAACTATTTTCCCATTATTACAAAATATAATCCCTTCAAATCTTCACACATATCTCTCATATATCTTGGATAAGTTATTCCAACCAAATCTCCATGATCTTCTCCTTGGAATGGGCTTGAATTATCTCCTTAAATCTTGAAATGGTGGAGTAAATATTCGAGAAGTCCTTTTGAATTAATCCTTCACATATTCCTACACATTACAAAGCTCACACATTTTTGATATATATATATGAAAACATGTTGATTTTCTAATATTTAATCACAAATTCCCTTTTAATACTAAAATGAATAAAGTGGAAAATAATAAGGTGAAACCCAAATGTATTTATGAAAATGATGTCATGAAAGGTTATTGGGGCGATGAAATGCAAAGAATAATGAAGGGAAAGGTGGATGAAAATAGGACATTTCTGAGCCCCAACAAATTAGAAGGGGCTGCAATAGCCCTGCTGGGTGCCAGTGCTATGCCTTGACTTGCTGACATTCTAGACACTTAGCTAAGTAATCAACTATGTCCTTTTTCAGTCCGGGCCAATAAAATAATTTCCTAGTGGCCATGATCATTTTCTAATAACCAGGATGACCAATATATGGTATTTTGTGTAGTTCATCCATTATGAACCTCTTCAAGTAGTCACAATTTGGAATATACAATCTTCCCTTGTAAGTCAGCAGGCCATCATTAAGCATTTGATATCCTTCGTACTTCAGCCCCATGGTCTCTTGCTTTAGGTATGATGTCACGGTATTAAGAAATGCATCTATTTATTGTGCACTTTTGACTCTCTCTTTGATTTATAATTCACTGGTGCTTACAGCTACCAAGTGAACCACTTTCATAATTCTACTAAGGGCATCAACCACCCTATTCTCTTTTCCTTTGATATGTTTTATTTCAAAAGTAGATCCATCCACCTAGATTTTATCACATGGAGTTTTGGTTGGTTAAACGAATACCTCAACCCACTATGGTCTATCATAAGTACAAATATTCTACCTAAGAGGTAATGACTCCACATTTTTAAAGGATGCACTATGGCAGTCAATTCCATATTGTGGGTCACATAATTGACTTCATGCTCATTCAATTTTCTAGATTCTTAGCAAATCACATCTCCTTCTTGCATAAGGAATCCTCCGAGCCCTTCCTTGCAAGCATATGTACACACAAGGAAGTCCTTGTTTTGGTTTTCAATCTTCAATATAGGTGCATTGGTTAGAAGTTATTTCAGCTCTTGAAATCTCTCTTCACATTCTAATGTCCAAATGAATTTAACCCCATTTTGCTGAAGGGAGGTGATTGGGAAACCAATCTTGGAGAATCCATTTATGAACCTCCTATAGTATCCTGCTAGGACCATAAAGGATATGATATCAAATACATCCTTTGGGGTAGGCCAGTCCATGACGGATTTAATCTTTGTCAATATCGACTTCCACTTCTTCCTTAGAAATAACATGGCCTAAGTAATGGACTTGTTTTTGGAAAAAGTCACACTTAGTAAGCTTAGCACATAGTCAATGTTCTTTTAGTAATTGGAGTACTATCTTGATATGTTTTTCATGTTCTTCCCTATTCTTGGAATAGATTAGTATATCATCAATGAAAACCAACACAAACCTATCTAAGAAATTTCTGAATACGTTATTCATTAAGAACATAAAAGTGGTTGGTGCATTAGTAAGCCCAAATGGCACCACCACAAATTCATTGCTACCATATCTTGTCTTAAAGGTTTTCTTGTGGATGTATTCATATTTAATTCGGACCTGATGGTATCCATACCACAAGTCAATCTTGGAGAAGATTGTTGCACCCCTTAATTGGTCAAACAAGTCATCGATCCTTGGAAAGGGATACTTATTCTTGATGGTCATCTTCTAGAGTGGTCTATAATCTATGCATAATCTGAGTGTGTCATCTTTATTTTTCACAAACAACACTGGTGCTCCCCATGGAGACACACTAGGACAAATATAGCCTTTTTCCCACATCTTCTTTAGCTGGAGTTTGAGCTCAACTAGCTCTAGTGTACTTATTCTATAGGGTGTTCTAGACATTGGCACCGCTCCTAGTACGAGGTCTATTGAAAAGTCAATATCCCTTCTTGGAGGTAGACCTGGTACCTCTTCTGGGAATACATATATATATTCTCTTAATATGGGATGGCCATCTAGGTTGGGTTTATCATTCTCAACAGATTTTAGTACTTGTATTGCATACAAGGGACATCCCTTTCTGCAATACTTCTTCACTTGGAGGGCTGATATTTGTCTCATTGAGACATGATTTTGAATCCTTTATAGGGTTACCCTTCTTCCTTATTCATTTTTGCACTCCAAAGTTTTATTGTAACAATCCAACTTGGTTTTTTGGGTATCCAACTAGTCCATTCCAATCAATAGGTCATAGGATGCTAAAGTAATTGTGTTTATGTTCATTTGGGTGGGAAACCCACTTAAAATGAATTGGCATGCAAGTATGACCTCTGTTACTTTTCTTTTGGTTCCAATGGCTAGTTGTATCATCCATGATTTAACATGTTTAACTTGCTTCAATCTACATTTCTCAACAATTTGAGGGGCATCATAACTCAAATTAGAACTACGGTCAATTAAAACAGAAACATGAAGGTTGTAAATTGTACCTTCCATATCCACTAATGAATCTTGGTGGTCATCTTGTCTATTATCCAAGGTTGCATAAAATTTTGGCATGCTCCTACCCACATCATTGACTGTGATATCCGCTTGCATGTTGTAGAACCTCCCATTGTTCTATTTCCTATGCAGACAGTCCCTCAACAAATGTTCCTCTCCACAACCCCAACATTTCAAGGGTTCTCTCTTTGTCTTATCAGTCTTACTTGGAACTACCCCGAATGGTTTAGTTCCACTCTAGGATGGAAAATTTTTCTGATACACACTTCTGGTAGGAAGTCTCATCCTAGAGATCTTCCCATGGTTCTTAAACCTCGTGGTTTTAAACCTCTTCTTCTTGAATCCTGAATTGTTTTTATTCTTCCAATATTCATGGGGTTTTTTCTTACTCTTGAATCGATCATAGAAATACCTTTATTTTCGAATAGTATCCTCTAAGGTATTTGGCCCATCAAACTCAATTCTGTCCTGGTAGGACTGAGGTAATCCACTACTAAATAGTTTCATATTTACCTTTTCATCCTTTATGTAAGGCACATACCTCATCAGCTTGAGAAATTTGTCGACATACTTATTTATGGTGATTTGTACTACCTTGAATTGATAGAACGCTTTGGTCTTCCCATCAAAGTACTTTTCTGACAGATAATTCTTCTTGAAGTATTTCTCAATTTTTTTCCATGACAAGTCCTTTTCATGGATTCCTTTAAGATTCCTAAGGTCCTCCCACCAAATGGAATCTTTCCCATTCAGTTTTAAAATGGCTATCTGAGCCTTTAAGTTCTAAGAGTAGTCATGAACTCTGAATTAATTCTTCAGGACGAGTAGCCAAAATTATTATTCTTCCCCCTTCTTAATATCTCCATAGAAGGTGGGTGGTTTAGTTTTCTTGAATTCTTCAGTGTCAGGAATCTTGGAATGTTTCCTCTTCTTTCCTCTTGTCTGAGAATGGGAACTAGTTTTTCCACTAGAATATTCCTTGGAGTTGTCAGTGTCCTCAGATAGACATTTTGTTGAGTGTCTCTTGACTCCATGTTGGGCCTTCCTTGAGGTTCTCCTCCTGGTGTGGCCACTTTCTAGACCATGCTTTTGTATCTCAGGTGGGATTGGAGTTTTCTTAGTATGGTAGTTGGACCATGTTGTAGTTGTCTTTGTATATCTGATAGACTTTGTAGTAGGACTGCATAAATTTCATCTTGATTTTCCTGCTCCTTTATCATCCTTTCATTATCATCTTTATAACTCTGTAATTATGCAATAAGGCTTCTTACAATTTCGGCCAAACCTGGAGGGGTTTCCACCTCCCTCCTTTAATCAGATTCTTCCTCTATATTATGGGAGCTCTCCTCGGACTGACGATGTGTCACCATCCCTTACGCTGTATTTTTCCCATTGTTCACTGATTTCTTGAGTGCTGGCAAATGTTTTTTGGTTAGTTACTAATCTACCAATTCATGAACAACACATATCATTGCAAAGTGAAGTCAACTTCTTTATTTGGAAATATTAGCAACATATAGTGTAGAATTACAAAACATCTATCAACAATAGAAGGTTTCAATCCTCTCTTCAGTAGAGGTTTAGACAAGATTCTTATAGAAGGGGGTAAGGTACGGTGTTGCCACATAAATTTCTATGATAATATATTTTTTTATGTGACTTGTGCATGATCCTGTTAAGAACCAAATATCAATATAGCATAGAAAAATCTCAGAAAAAGTACTCAACGCATTGAAAAAGAGAAAATTCCAGATAATAAGCCTCTTCGAGGGGGAAACCTTCTTTTACCCCACTTAAAATGTTCAAGTAACAGATGATTCAAAATGAAAATGTCTCCTTGGTATATATAGGAGACTAGGAGGTATAATTACAAGTAATGGCCTAAAGCCGACATAAATAAAATAACATTACTAATATAATATGCCCCAATTAAGGGGTAATGAGACAATATTAGGGCTTAACATGCCCCTCCCCTTGAGAGAAGTGTTGTCCGTAATGCTTGAGTAACTCTGGATGATTCTGTATAAAAGACTCATCTTCCCAAGTGGAATCTTTAGCCAGTAGTTTCCTCCATTTAATGAGATACTCTGAAATGGATCTATTCCTTAGCTGGCGAATTCTTGTGTCAATGATGGCTTCAGGTCCAATATGAATTTTCCTTCATTGTCAAGTTCTGGAAATATGGTTTGAACAGGGATCTTGTCGCCTATAACCTTCTTTAAGCATGAAACATGGAAAACTGGGTGTACTTGTGAAGATGCAACAACTCCAATTTGTATGCCATAGTACCAATCTTTTGCAACACCTTATAAGGGCCATAGTACTTTGGTGATAATTTATTATCCTTCTTGGCTTGCTTGAGGGACATCTGTTTGTATGGTTGTAGTCTTAAAAATACCCAATC
>ML779724.1:208512-243259 GCA_009831015.1 Picea engelmannii
TTTCTCTTACATGACCAATCTCTTGGACCAATTTTTGTTAAAAGATAAGTCTCATTTTTTTGTTTATGAATATGCAAAATTACTATTACTCCCAGTCATAAAACAATTATGTGTTATGCATGCTATGTGTCATTTTTTTTTTTTTTTGAATTTAAGTATACAAGGAAATGAAGGAAAATTTCATGACTTAATAGAAGTAAATGATTTACACCTTTTCAGAAATGTGTTTTGGATCGTGGAGGTGACCACCCTTCAAACCTACAATTTTCAAAGACATTAAAAGGTTAAATGACTGAATAATAACTAAACATATATGACCACCCATATTGCTCAATTATGTCATCGCTCTATGATTTCAATGTTCAAATTGTTACATCTGCATTCTCAATCAAGGTATTTAGCATGTTTATGCATGGAAACAATTCCTCTTTGTATCCCACCTTGTGGAATCACAAGACCTTAACATTGAAATCCTTGGGTTCCTATCCTTGGCTTATTTTTCTTCTTGCAATGATTTGTTGAAGGTTCAACATCATTGTACATATCATAGAGAAATGAATAAGTAGGCTTTGAGGAAATGTTGAGTAGCAACACCATGCCCATGACACAATGAAAAGAATGGTAATGCTCTTTGTCATGTGAGACATAATGAAACATGTCACAAGACTTTCAAAGTTGCATATATCATGTCACAATATTTTGGAAGTTGCATCATTAAGAGAAGCTGAATTTATCATTAAGCGTATAACAAAATTACATTCACATATATATACAAGCCATAGAAATAGCCTTGTGTATATTATTAGCTATATAATGTACATTTAACTGTCTTATAACATTATTACATGACATCATGAATTTGATTTAGTCTTGTTTTTTGCTTTCCAGTTCTTAAGAAAATCATCGATGTCCATGTCTTTGTTTACTGGGTGCTCTTCAGCAGATGATGTTGTTTCAATCCTTTCACACCAAGTATGTCTAGTCTCGTACTCACGATGTGGATGCTGTTGTGAGGGGCCATCACCTAAAAAAATAAAAAATATTAAATTTATATGGCCAATTTTTAAATATCATTGAAGCAGTTCATTAATATTAAAAAAAAAATTGTAATGTAATTATTTACCTGGTCCTCTAGTCGACACTGTTTGAATGGCTACCGGCCTATTCACCTAATCTTCAGGCTGAGGATGATCATCTATGACATTCTCTTCCATTAAAATGTCAAAATTTATAAGTACAAAATTATTAAGTATATAATTAATATATCGACATTTTACCGTCGTGGGCCTCAGTCACAGGAACATCTTGGGGCTGCACCTCACTACGATGCGGCTACTGGGGAGAACCATGATCTTCTAGCTGCATTTCACTATCAACTCTCTGTTGTTCAGTACTAATGGTTTCGTTGATCATGTTTCTCCCATGATTAAAACAAAGTGAGACATTAAATTATGGACGATATAAAACATTTACGTATTTTATAAGTAACGAAAGGTTAATGTGGACTGATTTTTATTTACCTTATCCTGCAAATTGGATCTTGGGGTTTTCGCCATGATTTTCCTATGATCAACCATGGCTTTATAACCGTACTTGTAACCAATTTGGAGGTCTTCCTCTGTGGTTTCATTTCTGAAGTTGTCGCCCTGCATTGCATAAGGGTATGGTTTTTTAATGTTTTTGGCTGCAATTACCTTAAAGTTGTAAGGTGATACAAATAATATTCTTAAGATGTTTGGGTACTTATGATTTGTGACTGTAACCTCGAGTAGCCGCCTTGGCCTAGATTGTGTTGGCCATGTTTGGAAATCCTTGCTTTGGTTTCCTTCGAAGTGTCAGGCAACCTATCATCAAAATTTTCAAGTATGTTATATATAACCACACTTTTATTTAGATCTAAAGAAGAATAAAGCTACTATTGAATTCAAAAAATTGTAATTTACCTTGGTGTAGCAGTTATTTGTTCTCCTGATTTTTTCAAAATATTCTCTTTTGTATCATCAATGATTGCCTTCCACTCCCTCTCTAGAATTTAGGGAGGATGCTCATACCTATGATTTCTTGCCAAGATTCATATATAAACATACTGGGTATATTTTAAATATTCACCTGCTGCAGACGTGACCGCTTTTGTATTGAATGTCTCTACACCAAAGAGGCCTTCAAGATAATCCATAAGTTCATTTTTGAGGTTGGAATTCTAGAAATTCCACCTCATGCATAAGGTTGCCCCAAAAATATACAAGGCCTTTCTCTCTACGTGCCTATAAAAAAGGTCATTTCCTACACACAAAAAGATATGATCGTTAATTTAAAATTAATAATGTAGATGATTTCTATATGAGGACAACATTAAACAATTAAAATATGAATTAAAACTACCTATGAGTCTTGATTGTTTTAATGGAAGTCCAATATCATCGACCAAAAATGTGCATGGAAGGGTCCTCGTGCTTGTCACACGTCTAGCTCCAGGAAATGCAACCATCTCAACCACATCACTATGATCCTCATCTCTAGACTCTGATCGAGGTGTGGATGTGTGTCGGTGTGTGTCATGGCTCCTATCTAAATGAGGTGTGGAAGATGGAGAAGTAAATAGTTCTCTAGCAGCTGTATGACCGCCTGCATCAAGACTCTATAGCGTCTCTTTAGCGCCACTACTACCAACCCTGGGCTGAATAGGCTCCAAATATTCCTTTATAAAAAATAATTTTGTTTTTCGTGAGATAATGTAAAAGTTAAAGAATAAAGTATCATAATTGAACATATGAGTGCATTAAAAAAAAAAAAATTATGGTTATTACCTTATATGTGTCAAGTTGTGACATAAGGAGCTTGATCCTTTCTTTGAGATCCAGATTTTGTTCTAGACAATCTAACAAGCTAAATAGTTCCTTGTTAGCTTTAATGATATTTTTTTTTAATGAGAGGATCAGATTAGTGCAAGAATTAAACCCCTCCTCATCGGTGGAATCATGATCCACATGGCCTGCTGACTACATATAATTTCAGCAAAAACAACGTTATTTCAATAAAATTATATAATCAAATAATAAAAACAACGTAAAATGAAAGTGGAAATTGATAATCATTTACATGTTCTGCCGCTAGCCCTTTTCCACGATCATCTTGCCACATTATAATATAATTAGAACCCCCAAATATTTAAAAAATTGTTAATAATAACAAAAAACAATGTTAAAGATAATATTTACAACAATGTTAAAGATAAAAAAAAAAAGCAATGCAATAAGTAAAGGTTTCTTAAAAAGGTGTTGCATAAGAACCTACACACTATTAGTCAATTTGTCTATTCGATTCAAATGGTAATCCACTAATAACTCTTCCCCGGGAAATATATTTTTTATTGCACACAGGACTGCCCGATTCTCTTCACGTCCCTCATATATGCAATTCGGTTGTTTGTTTGTTGTCCCAGGTCATGTGTTGTTTATAAACCCTGCGATATTACTAGAATATTTAGGCCTTCCATCAATATAGATATTCTCTCCCTTATTTTTATCCCTGTTTATTAGTTGTATATAATTTGTGGCGAGTGCATATCTCTACATACTTCACATGTACCAGACCTTCCGCATCCAATCGTTATAATTGTAACATGGTCTGACATAGTTCATCAATTCAGTTATTGTATTGTATTTTACAATTATTCCATCCATGGGAAATATCCCCAAGCCATGCAGGGAGGATGGTGAAATGCAATATGTCCTATTGTTGAAAACGAAGTCAACATCTATAAGAGGTAGTTACTTAGGTACCCATTGCTTCACTAGATGCTTATACTTGAGTGTAACATCTATGTCTCCTATGCTCTCATCATCATAAGAGCATGATCCTCCTTCGAAAAGAAAAAAATTCACGCGTCTATAAAATTTTATTCTGAATTTTTCACCTTTGGTCCTTATTTTCTTATCATATCTACTAGATACAGTCGCATTTTCGGGCTCTATTTGTCCTAAGCTTTCCTCACTCAACGAAGAAATATTTGACAGGTACCTGTTTGGTTGTACATTCAGTTTCATGTTCATGTGTTAGTTAGTATTCCATCACCATATTCACAATTCTAAATAAAAAATTTATGTCATTAGTTTTGGATGCACAATTAGACTAGGGTGCAATTACCAATATTAGTGGTCAACCACCTAATTTAATGTGATATCCCTCTTGATTTTGGACATATTAAAAATGTGAAAACACTAAGGACATGAAAAATTTATCATATGGATCTAAGAAAAAAATAGTATTAAGGTTGATGTTTGTTGGATTTGTGCAAAATGAACCTAAACAAAAAATTATCACTTGAACTTGAGAAATGCCATAACTTGTAGAAATGGTATAGAAAAATATAAATACTAGAAAATAAGTATAAGGCAATAAATTATTGGTCGATGTTGTAGAAAAGAAATACCTTCAGAGTGATGATCAACCTGTCATTTTATCTAAAGAGTTGTCAGAGCATCATGTAGTAGGGGAACAACCCCTAGTCACCTTCATCCCTACAACAAGCCCCACTTCTACCAAATGATTTGGGCATTAGAAAATATCTCTATGGTCAAACAAGGTCCACTCGAGGCATAACACATGCTTCATTGACATTATGGCTACAAAAGAAGGAAATAAATGACCTTAACGGATGACTAATTAAGCAAAAAGAAGGTCAAATTCACTTGGAATGACAAATTTTGATGTTATATTTGATGATGATGAGTTCATACCTAGTAGGAGGGGATCCAAATGAAAGAAAATTTAATTAATAGAAACAAATGTAAGTTATTTTTAGGTTGGTCCTAACCTAAAGTCACAAATAAACATTGTTTTAAGTTTGTATGGGTTCACCCTAACCCAATGAAAAAAAGAGTATAAGTGCCACATCAAAGAATAATTAAAACATTTTATGTTGAGCACTCAAAAGGTTTGATGACCATGGTAGTGGTTGGGAGATTTTATAGGTAATATGGTTAAAGGTGTCTCTTTGAAACTGTGGTTGGGTGAGCATTAGAAGCCTATGTTGGGGTACTTGTCATCCTTTCATCTTCTTGTATGTGGTTGGGTATGTTTTCTCGTGCAATCTAAAGAACATGCAACCCTTTTGTTGTAAAATGACTAGTTATGAGGCCCATCAGGTTTATGTCTCAAGAGGTGGATGTTGGGATTTTACCGACAAAAGGAACCTACATTCATTCAAGAAGTGGGAATTGTTGTCTGGTTTACCCATTGAAAATAGCAAGATATTGGAGGGCATAGGAAATACCATTGGTTGATTTGTTTCTTTGGATGATTGATGTATGGAGAAGGAAGATCGCATGGTTGGGCGTGTTTTGGTCGAATTATACCTTATAGAAGGTATATTATAAAAATTGGATATGGATACAGAATGGAGAAATTGGAAATTCCAACAAAAATTAGAGTGTTGGAGACTCTTTTTTTGTTGTGTGTTTTTTCATGAAGTTGGGTGTCTAAAGAATGATTCTCATCATGTCATATGAGGTCATCCCTAGTAGGAGGGGATCCAAATGAAAGAAAATTTAATTAATAGAAACAAATTTAAGTTATTTTTAGGTTGGTCCTAACCTAAAGTCACAATTAAACATTATTTTATGTTTGTATAGGTTCACCCTAAGCCAATGAAAAAAAGAGTATAAGTGTCACATAAAAGAAGAATTAGAACATTTTATGTTGAGCACTCAAAAGGTTTGATGACCATGGTAGTGGTTGGGAGATTTTATAGGAAAGATTGTTAAAGGTGTCTCTTTGAAACTGTGGCTGGGTGAGAATTAGAGGCCTATGTTGGGGTACTTGTCATCCTTTCATCTTCTTGTATGTGGTTGGGTATGTTTTCTTGTGCAATCTAAAGCATATGCAACCCTTTTGTTGGAAAATGACTAGTTATGGGGTCCATTAGGTTTATGTCTCAAGAGGTGGATGCTGGGTTTTGACCCACAAAGGGAACCTACATTAATTCAAAAGATATGGGTATTGTTGTCTGGTTTACCCATTGCGCTTTGGAATAACAAGATATTGGAGGGCATAGGAAATACCATTGGTTGAATTGTTTCTTTGGAGGATCGATGTATGGAGAAGTAAGATCGCATGGTTGGGTGTATTTTGGTCGAATTAGACCTTATAAAAGGTCTATTATAAAAATTGGATATGGATACAGAATGGAGAAATTGGAAATTCCAACAAAAATTAGAGTGTTGGAGACTCTTTTTTTGTTGTGTGTTTTGTCATGAAGTTGGGTGTCTGAAGAATGATCCTCATCATATGGCGTCTAGAAAGGATTCTACACAACCTGACACATTAACTCCAATAATATCTCCAGATAAAAGAGGTATGTATATCTCATACATGTTCTTGCACCTTCATAATGTTCCTAGTGGCTTCTTGATTCCAATTGGTTATGAGGCTACTACTAAACATATGGACTTAACAAGTGATGGTCCTCATTCGATGTTTGAGTCCATAATTGGATAAAAACGGGTCGAGGGAAGGCTTGGCTCAAAAGAGTTATTATAGGAGTTGGGGGAGATCATTTAGAATAAGATTGTTCTGGGGGAATGTAGTGTACCCTCTGTATATACGAGATTTTCTTCTAATGATACTAAGTTGGTCCATGTCCAAATGAATAATGTTTTGGTCAAACATACTAAGTCACAATCCCTTCTACCCACAAATGACCCTAAGAAGAAGTCTAAAAGAATTTCCCTAAAGTGCTTATGATTGTTAAGATCAATAAAATAATTTGAGATGGAGCCAAGGGGGTTGGTGGGGGGACTAGCCATGGACAAGAAAATGCCTTCTACTATTGAAAGGAAATCAAATATATCATTGGCTAAGTGTCAATCAAGAAAATAAGTAAGAGAGGGTAAACAACTCACCATCAATGGGGTCTTTAGAGAAGGGAAGACCTAAAAATTGGTTACAAAATTATCAATTTTTCACTAAATTTCAGAGGGGTTGGGGGTGCCCACAAACAATTATCCCTCAAATGAATGTTCTCAGTTTACCAACTTAATGTTATGATGCTACAATAAATTTACCAAACTAATGAAGATCTTTGTGTGCATTTAAAACTTTAAAATTTCCACTCAATTATTTTTGTTCTTTTTCTTGGTTTTACTGTGTTGGCCTTTCCTCAAACAATTTTCCACTGAAATGTTTATAGAGGTTGTTATGAATTTACTCATTTCTGTAGCAATTTTATATGAATTCCTGAGTGTGGAATTTTGACAAACACTTGGACTGTAGGATATTTCACACTGTTTGACTGCCCAATTTGCATTTATGGTATTTTAGATGCATTCTTGAAGTGTTTTAGATGGTTGGCATAGATTTCATGCTATCCCTCTGATAACATTGTGACCAGGAAAACCCTAGGAACAAAAGTTCAAATTCAAATATTCCCTAACTCAAATCTGAAAAATATCTAATTCAAACATGGTGTCCTAGATCAAATATATAGAATATATCATTAAAATGATGATGCATGTGTGCCCTAGACTTTTCAGAATAAAAATTTTGAAAAGGCCAGAGTGAGAAAAATTTACCGGATTGGAAGTCATTGTTGGGGTAGTTCACTTCTTTGTCTCTCTTTGTCTTTGTGGCTCCTTGCTGGAGTCACAACGTCTCTTGCTGGGGTCTCAATCTACCTTTTTGGTTCAGGATGAATGTGAATGGGCCGAATGGGGTCGGTCAAGTTGAGGGATCAATGCATGTGAATGGGGTCATCTAAGTTCGAACAGGATGAGTTAGGGCGAATGGGGTCGTATGAGTTTGAACGGGATGAGTTAGGGAGAATGGGGTCATATGAGTTTGAACGGGATGAGTTAGGGCGAATGGGGTTAGGGGTCAGGTTATGTTTGACTGTGCAATGAGAATGGGGCTAGGCTAGTTGAGTTATGTTCACTGTGCAATGCGAATGGGGTTAGGGCATCAGTCGGGTTCTGTTTTCACAGTGTGCAATGCGAATGGTGTTAGGGCGCGGTCGGGTTATGTTCATAACATATATAACATATATGTTACATATATATGTTATATATGTAACATATATAACTTATATATGTTACATATATATGTTATATATATATGTTACATATATAACATATATATGTTATATATGTAACATATATATGTTTACAATATTTTAATTGTATAAATATTTTATATATTTTATACAATTAAAATATTTTCCAATATGTTCAATATTTTAATTTTACAATAAGAAAACTCTAGAATTCATGTTGACCTACACATTATTGAACAATGAGTTGATAGCTGCTAAAAGATATAACGAGGAATTCAACAAGGTGATCAATGAGAAACTTGGGAAGAATTAATTCTACATATTCATAGGGCTATCAAAATCCATCAATCGCTTTGACAAGGTGATCAATGAACATTTCGTATTGAATTCATTCAATAGATTCCAAGGATCACTGCAACATTATCAATTGGACTATTAATGATTTCAATTTCATATGGAGATAGAATATCTCACTCTACCCAATTTAATAATATTAGATGGTGATTATAGAATAATAATTATGATGGAGACAAAAATAATTAGAGAAACCAAAATTGTGACCACCAAGAAGGAGAAATAGTCATTGATGATTAGTGAGCCAACACAATTGCATTNAAAAAAAGGAGAATATTGAATAATTATTGATTTAATAAGTTGCAATAGTGAATGAGGAGTTGGCTATTTCTAGTGAATCCTCTAGAAGCAGGCAAGATGAACTATATGAATGCAAAGGGAAAGGGTAGTATAACTAGAGTATTTCTTAGAGGAAATAAATCATTTGATAGTGGACCATTGTAGCATTGGAAGATGGATAATATAAGTTTTTTGTTCCTAAAACTCTCTCCATCCTCTTGCCACTAAAATTCCTCTTTGTTCCCTTACTACTACACTTCAATCTACAGTCCCGCAACAACCTTCTATTATACCTCTCCTGTCACCTTCTGTTCTCCCTTCCTCCGAAAACCTCTCCATGCCATTGAACCATTCCCTGGACAAGTCACTCTCAGGCTCTCCCATCTTTCCAGGTTTCAGGGGGCTGAGGAGAATGACTCATATCTCTCTGTGGCCCTTGACTCCTTAGCTCCTAACCTTATTGAGACCCATGACCCTGTACCACTACCTTTTTTCGTTGGTAAAGAAGTTGTTGTCAACAGTGGAGATATTGGATCTTCCTCCTTGAAAGCCATAGGTAAGGGATACAAATCCTTTTCTTGGTATCATGGCATTTCTTCAGAACTCTCACTGATCAAGACTAGAAGTTATCAAAAGAAGCAGGTGGCTTCTAGTATTCAAGCATATGTTCTTGTTCCTTCTTCTCCGGATACCGAGGCCCTTAGAGAAATGAAGGCATCGGCGAGGGAAAAATGATGTTATTTCTCTCCTTGAACATTCGCGGGATTGGAGGCACCCTCAAGGCTACCTCATTTCTCAGACTGTTGGACCACACCAAGTTGGACATTGTTTTTTTACAAGAGACTCTCTCAAACGAACAAAAAGCTCGTGATTTTTTGCTTCTTCTCCGTCCTTCCTGGACTGTGACTGCGATTAACTCTATAGGGTATTATGGAATTTTGTTGGTCACGTGGGACCCTAAATATTTTGATCTAATCCATTTCTTGACGGTTGGAGGTATTTTATTAATAGGTAGTTGTATTTCTTCAAAAATGAGGCTGGCGTTTCTAAATCTTTATGGGTCATGTTTAGACCGAAAAAAATTATGGAGTAAAGTAGAAATAAGTGGTATTCTCTCAACTCCAAATCTCATTGTTGCTGGTGATTTCAATTTAATTTAATCCTCGGATGAAAACTGGGGAGTTCTTTTGTTTATGGTTCAAATGAGGAATTTTACATATACTTACTCCCCTCACTAAAGCTGGTAGATATCAAGCTATCGAAATTGGTCCCAGCTTGGCATAACAGCAGATCCAATCATGATGCTATTGCCAGGAGACTTGATAGATGATTAATTTATGAAGGTTTATTATCTACTTCCAACCTTTCAAGATCATGGGTGGAATACCCATTTATCTCTGACCATGCTCCCATTCTTATCCAGTTGGAGAACACACCTTTATATAAGGCGTTTCCTTTCAAGTTCAATTCGATTTGGCTGCATGATGCTGAATTTGTAAAGATGGTCCATATAATTTGGAAGGATCCCCATTTTATGATGGAGGGTAACAATTAGTTATGACTAATTTGGAAACTTAAAGAGCTCAAACGACAAACAAAAATCTGGCAAGCTGAAGTCAAGGTGCAAAATAGTCTTTTTTTGGAGAATTTGGAATTTGATATTAAGCAAATTTTATTAAAATCAATTGAGAATCCCTTATCCTCGGAGGATGATAGGAATTTCTATCAGTTGGAATCAAGCATGAACATCTATCTACACATAGAGGAAGAAACCTGGTGTATCCATAGTAGGGCTACTTGGATACAAAGTGGAGATTTCAATACAAAATATTTTCATAAAACAACCATCTACAACATAAATCAGAAGCATATTTGGGAGTTACAAAAGGAAAATGGGGATAGCATAACTTATCAGGAGGCAATAAAAGTTGAGGCTGTCACCTACTTTAATCATTTATTCAAAGCAAAAGAAACCACCAACTATATTGAACTGACTAGGATATTGCCCAATCTCTTTATGCAATCTTATTTATAAGGTGATCTCAAAAGTCCTTACGAACCGGATCAAGCCGATTCTATCAAAGTTTCTTTCTCCATAACAGTTGGTGTTTATGAAGGGTAGAGGAATCCAGGACACTATTGGTATGGCTCATGAGAGTCTCCATAGTATTAAAAAAAAATATTAAATCTCTCGTGCTAAAGTTAGATCTCAAAAAATCCTATGACAACATTGACTAGGATTACTTAAGGTTGATATTACTCTCAGTAGGTTTCAGCGTTAAGCTAACAGGATGGATTATGAGTTGTGTTTCCAGTGCTAGTTTTGAATTTTTGATTAATGGGGAGGCGTTGGATTACTTTAAAAGATGGAGGGGGATTCATCAGGGATGTTTGTTATCCCCTTACCTATTCATATTTATTATGGAAGGCCTCAACCTAATGCTATCTAGAGGTAGTGATGATCACAGTTTATCAGGTATTAAGGTAACAAAATTTATGAAGATCATCCACTTAATGTTTTTCAATGATGTTTTTGTAATTGTAATGACACTCTTGTGTGGGCCAGTGGAGACGCGTCGGGAGCCATTACTGCATCAAATCTCTATCAGGCTCTCATTTTTCCTTTAAATTATTTGTGCGACAAACCTTGGACTATCAAATCTCTACCAAGATTTCATTTATATCGTTTTGAATCAATACCACTATGTAAAATAAATTATACCTTGTATAATTTTGAGTCATTTTTCTATTGGAAAAAAAATTGTTTTTTGTTTCTATAATATAGAATCAAACTAATAACTAAACCCAAAGGGAAGAATCCACTCAAGTTAATGATGAGAAGGAAAATTACCCATCACACTTGACCAATGTTACCACTGGTAAATGTAAAATTCAATGAAGGTATCCCATGACCATACTAACTAATTTTTTCTTAAATATAGGGAACGTATACCCACTCAAAAAATTAATGTATAAATGAAGAATGAACCTCAACACATCATAATGGGAATTGAGTGGAGGATAGAATTTCCATCCAAGAAATTAACATATTTAAGAATAGAAAGAATTATTTGCATGGTCCTATAAATATGGAAGCTAACTTGTTGCTCAAAAGTGGAGTGGGGGAAGTTATCCACCCCAAAATATGGAAGCTAAGTCCAAGGCCCCGAGGGGGAAAAGGTTGAATTCTAATTTGGTGGGAATATTCCATTAGATAAATTGTTTCATTTCTTAGATGTTATGGTATATAGTTGATGAAATTTAGAAGAATAAAATATAAGGCAATATTGGAAGAGCTCACGGAAATTTCAAGAATGCCTCATCTTATCCCTTCAGTGAATAACAACTGAATAAACATTGACAAATACTAAAGGTTGATGAGACATATAAAGTAAGGGGGAGGGGGGGGAATAAAAGTTGGGTTCCATTGGGTTAAGACATGTGAGAATCCTACTATGATATTTTTCAAAGATATGACATCCAAGGAATTTTTGAAGCATATTAAGTCCCTCAAAATAAAAAAACAAAGAGATGGTTGATAATCAATTTCTCACACGAGACTACTTTCCACTCTAGTAGTCAAGGATTCCCTTTTGCACTAACCTTTTATGTGATAGTTATTGAAATTCTTAACTACCTCATCCAAAAAAGATGTCTCGGTGGATTATCTGAGGCTTGCAAATGGAAAATTTGTATATGAATCCTTCCTTACTATCCTAGAAGAGAAACAACCACTAGACAATAACATGGTTTTCTTGCAATTTTTTCACAAATCCTTTGGATCAAAATTTCCTTGGGCCAAGAATTAATGTTATCGTCATAGTTAGTAGGAAACCCTAAGTTAACTAGTAGGACAGGGATGGACATACATATCGTTAAAATAATTTATGTGCTCATTTTCACCATAGGGAATTAATGTTACCATCATAGTTAGTAGGAAACCCTAAGTTGACTAGTAGGACACAGATGGACATACATACTATTAAAATAATTTATATGTCTTTGTGCTTATGGATGGTTTCCATGATGATATGATGATGGAATAAAGTGGGTGTGTGAGTGAAATTTGACATGATGAATTCATGATGATGGAATAAAGTGGTTGTGTTAGTGAAATTTGAGTCCAGAAACTCTCCCATATAGTTAAGGCTTGCAAATAGTATATCCATGACAAATTTCAATGCATACAGAAACTGTTTGAAAAAATTTCAACATTGGCCCCATTCACACATCACTTTTTTCGGTGTCTAGTCCTAGTACAATTTCCATTCCTTGTTCCTTGTTATGTGTTCCTCGTTCCTCGTTCATCGTTCCTCATTCCTTGACCATGGTGTAGTCCCCAAGATCCATTAATTTTGTACAAAATTACATACTAATGGCATAAAATGTCCCACACAAAGACCAAATTAATATCCTCTACATAATTCTTTTGTCTTTTTTCAAGGACCGTGTAACGGATCTCAATTCTAAGAAGATTCAAATAGGACCTAAGAACCTTATGTTCTTTCCTTAACCATGGGTGACATAACACTATCATTTAATAGTAACTTTGTTACATTTCATTGTTTGACATCATGTTTACTGAGGGCTTGAGCCAACATATGATGGAAGAAAGTGGCTATGTCAGTCAAATTTGAGTTCAGAAACCCTCCCATATCGTTAATGCATGCCAATAGTCTATCCATGACAAATTTCAGTGCATACAAAAACTATTTGAAAAAATTTCAACATTGGCCCCATTCACAGGTCCCTGTTGCCAGCCTCTAGTATCTTGATGGTGTTGATTAAGAAATCAATGAAATAGAGGTATTTTTCATTACAACGATGATGCAGATTCATTTTATATACATTAATGTAGAACCTGAAATAAAAATGATGAAAGATTGACGAAATCCTAAAACTTGCGTGAACCAAATTGGGTACTCTGAAAGAATATTAGGGTTTATGGTTTACATGATGAAGTGATGATGGAAGAAAGAGGGTGTGTCAGCCAAATTTGAGTCCATAAACCCTCCCATATCGTTAAGGCATGCCAATAGTCTATCCATGACAAATTTCAATGCATACAGAAAAAGTTTGAAAACATTTCAACGTTGGCCCCATTTGCACGTCCCTATTATCGGTGTCTAGTCCTCATGCAATTTTCTCTCCTCGTTCATCATTCCTCATTCCTTGACCATGGTGTAGTCCCCAAGATCCATTATTTTTATACAAAATTACATACTAATGGCATAAAATTATTGACGAACGTTTTTCGTCAAAATATAGGAAATTTGTCGCAAGATTATTTACATTCGGCTCTCTTACGACGATATCAAATCATTCTTGGATTCATTTCATATTTGGTTTATCAACTTGAAATCTCAATTTGATACTTTGCAAGCTAGCTGGACCTTCGGTCAAATACAAATATGAAACTTGGAATCATTAACATATCTACTAGAACATATAAAAAATAGGGTTTATGGTATTTTCCATGATGAATTGATGATGGAAGAAAGTGGGTGTGTCAGACAAATTTGAGTCCAGAAAACCTCCCATATCATGAAGGCATGTGAATAGTCTATCCAGGTCAAATTTCAATGCATACAGATACAATTTGAAAACATTTCGATGTTGGCCCCATTCACATGTCATTGTTGCCCGCCTTTAGTATCTCGATGGTGTTCATTAAGAAATCAATGAAATAGAGGGATTTTTAATCAAAAATATGATGCATATATATTGTATATACATTAGTGTAGAACCTAAAAGAAAAATGAAGAAATACCGACAAAAGCCTAAAAATTGCGTCAACCAAATTGGGTACTCTGAAAGAAAATTAGGGTTTATGGTTTACATGATGAATTGATGATGGAATAAAGTGGGTGTGTGAATCAAATTTGAGTCCAGAAACCCTCCCATATCGTTAAGGCATGCCAATAGTCTATCCATGACAAATTTCAGTGCATACAGAAACAATTTGAAAAAATTTCAACGTTGGCCCCATTCGCAGGTCCCTGTTGCCAGCCTCTAGTATCTTGATGGTGTTGATTAAACAATCAAGGAAACATATGTATTTTTCATCACAACAATGACATATATTCATTGTATATACATTAATGTAGAAGGTAAAATAAAAATGATGAAAGATCGATGAAAGCCGAAAACTTGCGTCAACCAAATTGGGTACTATGAAAGAATATTAGGGTTTATGGTTTACATGATGAAGTGATGATGGAATAAAGTGGGTGCGTCAGCCAAATTTGAGTCCAGAAACCCTCCCATATCGATAAGGCATGCCAATAGTCTATCCATGACAAATTCCAATGCATAAATAAACAGTTTGAAAAAATTTCAACGTTAGCCCCATTTGTAGGTCCCTACTGTCGGTGTCTAGTGTTCATGCAATTTTCGTTCCTCGTTCATCATTCCTCATTCCTTGACCATGGTTTAGTCTCGAAGATCCATTATTTGTATACAAAATTACATACTAATGGCATAAAATTATCGACGGGCTTTTTTCGTCAAAATATAGGAAATTCGTCGCAACATTATTTACATCCGTCTCTCTTGCGACGATATCAAATCATGCTTGGATTCATTTCATATTTTGTTTATCAACTTGAAATCTCAATTTGACACTTGTCAAGCTAGTTGTACCTTCATTCAAATACAAATATGAAACTTGGAATCATTAACATATCTACGAGAACATATAAAAAATAGGGTTTATGGTAATTTCCATGATGAATTGATGATGGAAGAAAGTGGGTATGTCAGTCAAATTTGAGTCTAGAAAACCTCCCATATCATTAAGGCATGTGAATAGTCTATCCAAGTCAAATTTCAATGCATACATATACAGTTTGAAAACATGTCGACGTTGGCCCCTTTCACATGTCACTGTTGCCCACCTCTAGTATCTCGATGGTGTTCATTAAGAAATCAATGAAATAGAGATATTTTTCATCACAAATATGAAGCATATATATTTTATATACATTAATGTAGAACCTGAAAGAAAAATGAAGAAAGACCGACAAAAGCCTAAAAATCACGTCAACCAAATTGGGTACTCTGAAAGAAAATTAGGGTTTATGGTTTGCATGATGAATTGATGATGGAAGAAAGTGGCTGTGTCACTCAAATTTGAGTCCAGAAACCATCCCATATCGTTAAGGCATGCCAATAGTCTATTCATGACAAATTTCAGTGCATACATAAACTATTTGAAAAAATTTCAACGTTGGCCCCATTCGCAGGTCCCTTTTGCCAACCTCTAGTATATTGATGGTGTTGATTAAGAAATCAACGAAGTAGATGGATTTTTCATCACAATGATGATGTAGATACATTTTATATACATCAATGTATAACTTGAAATAAAAATGAAGAAAGACCGATGAAATCCTAAAACTTGCGTCAACCAAATTGGGTAGTCTGAAAGAAAATTAGGGTTTATGGTTTACATGATGAAGTGATGATGGAATAAAGTGGGTGTGTCACTAAAATTTGAGTCTATAAACCCTCCCATATAATTAAGGCATGCCAATAGTCTATCCATGACAAATTGCAGTGCATACAGAAACAATTTGAAAAAATTTCAACGTTGGCCCAGTTCGCAGGTCCCTACTGTCGGTGTTTAGTCCTCGTGCAATTTTCATTCCTCGATCATCATTCCTCATTCCTTGTTCCTTTACCATGGTGTAGTCCCCAGGATCCATTATTTTTTTACAAAATTACATACTAATGGAATAAAATGATCGATGAATGTTTTTTGTCGATAGTATAGAAAATTCGCCGCAAGATTATTTACATTCATCTCTCTTGCGACGATATCAAATGATTCTTGGATTCATTTAATATTTGGTTTATCAAATTGAAATCTCAATTTGATACTTTGAAAGCTAGATGGACCTTCAGTCAAATACAAATATGAAACTTGGAATCATTAACATATCTACTAGAACATATGAAAAACAAGGTTTATGGTAATTTCCATGATGAATTGATGATGGAAGAAAGTGGTTGTGTAGTCAAATTTGAGTCTAGAAACCCTCCCATATCATTAAGGCATGTGAATAGTCTATCCAGGTCAAATTTCAATGCATAGAAATACAGTTTGAAAACATTTCGATGTTGGCCCCATTCACATGTCATTGTTTCCCGCTAGTATCTTGATGGTGTTGATTAAGAAATCAACGAAATAGAGGGATTTTTCATCACAAATATGAAGAAGATACATTGTATATACATTAATGTAGAACCTAAAAAAAAATGAAGAAAGACTAAAACTTGAGTCAACCAAATTGGCTACTTTGAAAGAAAATTAGGGTTTATGGTTTACATGATGAATTGATGATGGAAGAAAGTGGGTGTGTCACTCAAATTTTAGACCAGAAACCATCCCATATCATTAAGGCATGCCAATAGTCTATCCATGAAAAATTTTAGTGCATACAGAAACTGTTTGAAAAAATTTCAACGTTGGCGTCATTCACAGGTCCCTGTTGCCAGACTCTAGTATCTTGATGGTGTTGATTAAGAAATCAATGAAATAGAGGGATTTTTCATCACAACGATGGTGTATATACATTGTATATACATTAATGTAGAACTTGAAATCAAAATGAAGAAAGACCGATGAAACCTTAAAACTTGCGTCAACCAAATTGGGTACTCTGAAAGAAAATTAGGGTTTATGGTTTACATGATGAAGTGATGATGGAAGAAAGTGGGTTTCTCACTCAAATTTGAGTCCATAAACCCTCCCATGTCATTAAGGCATGCAAATAGTCTATCCATGACAAATTTTAGTGCATACAAAAACTGATTGAAAAAAGTTCAACGTTGGCCCCATTTGCAGGTCCCTATTGTCAGTGTCTAGTCCTTGTGAAATTTTCATTCCTTGTTCATCGTTCCTTGTTCCTCGTTCCTTGACCATGGTGTAGTCCCAAATATTCATTATTTTTGTACAAAATTACATACTAATGGCATAAAATTATCGACGAACGTTTTTCATCGATAATATAGCAAATTTGTCACAAGATTATTTACATTCGTCTCTCTTGCGGCGATATCAAATGATGCTTGGATTCATTTCATATTTGGTTTATAAACTTGAAATATCAATTTTATACTTTGAAATCTAGATGGACCTTCATTCAAATACAAATATTAAACTTGGAATCATTAACATATCTACTATAACATATGAAAAATAGGGTTTATGGTAATTTCCATGATGAATTGATGATGCAAGAAAGTTGGTGTGTCAGTCAAATTTGAGTCTAGAAAACCTGCCATATCGTTAAGGCATGAGAATAGTTTGTCCAGGTTAAATTACAATGCATACAGATACAGTTTGAAAACATTTCGACGTTGGCCCCATTCACATGTCATTGTTTCCCGACTCTAGTATCTTGATGGTGTTGATTAAGAAATCAACAAAATAGAGGGATTTTTCATCACAAATATGATGCATATACATTGTATCTACATTAATATAGAACCTGAAATAAAAATGAAGAAATATCGACAAAAGCCTAAAACTTGCGTCAACCAAATTGGGTACTCTGAAAGAAAATTAGGGTTTATGGTTTACATGATGAATTGATGATGGAAGAAAGTGGGTGTGTCACTCAAATTTGAGTCTAGAAACGCTCCCATATCATTAAGGAATGTCAATAATCTATCCATGACAAATTTCAGTGAAAACATAAACTGTTTGAAAAAATTTAAACGTTGGCCCCATTCGTAGGTCCCTATTGTCAGTGTCTAGTCCTCGTGCATTTTCGTTCCTCGTTCATCGTTCCTCATTCCTCATTCCTCGTTCCTCATTCCTCATTCCTTAACCATGGTGTAGTCCCCAAGATTCATTATTTTTGTACAAAATTACATACTAATGGCATAAAATTATCGACGAACTTTTTTCATCGATAGTATAGCAAATTCGTCGCAAGATTATTTACATTTGTCTCTCTTGTGACAATATCAAATGATGTTTCGATTCATTTCATATTTGGTTTATCAACTTGAAATATCAATTCGATACTTTTCAAGCTAGCTGGAACTTCATTCAAATACAAATATGAAACTTGGAATCATTAACATATCTACTAGAACATATGAAAAATAGGGTTTATGGTAATTCTAAGAAGATTCAAATAGGTAATAATATTGACGAAATCTCATACGATCATGATGGTATAAAAATGAAAGATCTTCTCTTGGTTTCAAGAATAATTTATCCTCTACTTAAAAAGGCCAACCAAGAGAAGGTGGAAGCTCACATGGCCCCTCCCCTCCCCCTCACATCACTCTCAATTGATCCCAAAAACCCAATCTATAAAATATAAAACAATCAAAAGAAACGTCCTATTAAGATTCATGCATAGAAACTACAAAAACAAAAATTAATGAAGGTACATGAAATTATGTGTTTCTAAATGATATTTTTAGTCTACCACATACTTTACTATATTGACAACTATTTTCAGGTTTCAAATAATAATTAAACAACATGTAACCTAGGATATAATAAAAACGTCGCATAAAACATAAAAACATGTGATTAACCCATGACATTAAAAGTAAATTATTTTAAGAGAATAATTCATAAAAATTAAAATATTATATAGTCACGTACCTAATCCAACTTCAACATCTATGTAATCATCCTTATTCTCTATATTGATCTTCTTCATCAAACTCAACATCTATATTATCCTCTGGTTCTAAAATGATGTTGAAAGGATTGATGATATCATCATCATCATCAATGTCATTTTCGAGCATATTTTCATCGACATCATCATCAGGAATTGCAATATTGTCTTCTACGCCTAGATCAAGATATTCTTCGCCTTCTTCATCTGTCGACCCTTTGTGATCTTCCGGCTCTTTCTGATATTTTGTTGAATCATCTTCTTCATCTTCAATATCATCTTCTTCCTGTAAATGAGTATACTTAATTGGCCTTCCTCTTGGATCATATCTAACAACAAATGACCAATCCCTTTCACCTGGAACATTTGAGTAAAATACCTATTCACATTGGCTTGGAAAAACATAGCGATCATGTCCTCATTCAAACATCGTTGTTTTAATCATTGGAAATCCATTGGCATGTTGAATAACAGTTCTTCCCTCATCATGTTCATGAATTTGTAACCTATAGGATTTGACATCGAACAATACTAATTTGAAGGAATTAAAGTCACACTTAAGTATATCGTTTAAATACCCATAGTATTTAGTTTTATATTCTCGGGATGTCTGTCACTCCTAGAGGAAACATTAGTAACCTAGAATACTATAGTTATCTACTATCAAAAGTTTTCCTTGTTTCATCCAATTGTTTGATGCGAAATTTACGACCATTGCACCACATAGCCTTGTGGTGTTTCAATTGCAATATGTCATATATGTAAAAGATGCATTGAAAATTAATAAATTAACATATATTTATATAACTTAGAAAGTATGTGAAAAATACAGTACACATGTAGTCACATTAGTATAATATAAAATAACTGAATAAAATGGGTGAAATTGCTTACCTGTCCATCTTTCAAACCATATGCTAGATCAATTTCCCTCTGTGTAACATTGTCATCTCCGTTACGAAGAGCTTCTCTAACCAATTCAGACATTCATTGCCATGATAAACTACCTCCATTATGTTGTTTACATCTTTCAATCCATACATTCATCTAGTCAAGATTGTTTGCAATGTATAAATGCACTATATCCCACTCTAGAGCAACTAAATAAAAAATAATAATTCACCAATATTAAATATTAGTTATAATGTACAATATGCAGGTAATTGTAAATATATACACAAAAACGAAACTTTATATGTATTAATAATATAAATTTTCACAATTATTAATGTATTACCTCTCATTTTTTTCATTCTACCTTTCCCCAACAGATGCTCCTGATCTTCAAATTTTTTGATGGAGTTCACATCCCACATGTGATCCACTACATGCATATTTGGCGCTGCTAATTTAGGAAGATACTGACTAATATACACCATGGATTGATATACCATATATCCATCCACCATAGAACCCTCAAGACATGCTCTTTGTCTAACCAATGCCTTCAATGATTTCAAGTGCCTCTCCACCATCCATATTGACCTTGTGTGAACAGGTCCACAAATTTCAATCTCCTCAATTTGGTGTATGACGTAGTGTTCTTGTGCATTGAAAAATGTAGGAGGTATATACTTTTGCATTTCACACATTAGACGAGGAATTTCTCTCTTCCAATACTTTATATCATCTTCATGGATTTATTTCAATGGAAACCATCTACATGACATCGTGACACCAGAAAATAACATGTTTCAACATAACATAATATAATATATTACATTACATTACAAGTAAAGCACGTGTCATTAAGTACAACAATAATTTGAAAGAACATTTTGCATATAAGTCACAACTACGTCTTACCTCATGTATTTTCCAAGATCATATATAACTTGTTTGACATTGTTGTCAAATTCATTTGGGAGAGATAGAGGTAGAATATACTGTAACAACAAAATGAATCGTTATTTGTTTCGACCAAAGTAGACAAGAAAAATAAAAAAATAAAAAATAAATATGTATATATATATATATAAGGCCAATATATATAAATATGTATACAAAAATTATTACTTTAATGAAGGTATGCTAATCATGTGTTTTTACCCCACCAAATTCACCTTTCTTCATTAAGATATTTTTTATGTTTGAAGCAAAACCCATGGGGAATTTAATTCTTTGAATGAAATCTTTTACATCATTTCTTTGTTGCTTTGTTAATAACCATGGAAGGTTATTTAGGTCTAGTAATCCATGTGATCTATTTGAATATCAGATCACACTTCGCATTGCATGATTGGCTTCCTGAATGCTAGTACAAATTTTGAAAAAAAATTCATTGTCCCTCCTACCATCTATGATTCGCCATAGCATTTCAGTCACATTCTTCCCGATATGCATTATATCAAACAAATGAGCTATTTTTATCTCCTCATAGTAGGGCAACCTCATGAATTGAGCGGGATAATATTCCATTCCTCGTGGAAGCCCATTATTAATACCTTCATGATGATTGCGGCCTTCATGAATCATAAAAGAAATCAAAAAATTAATTATCAAATATGGTAAAATAAATTCAATGATTAAATTAAACATTCAAAAAATTACATGATCTACGATACATTATGAAATTCAGTACCTTGACGATTTCTATTATATTCCAACCTCCATAGGTGAGGTGTCATTCTTTGTGGTTTTAAATTGATCTCTTCTTTCCCATTGAAAATATGTTTTTCAGTAGTACGATACCTATGGTTCTTAGGAAGAAGGTGCCTATACTCATCAAACACCATCTTTCCTAAAAAATTTGATTGACAATACTTCATCTTAGGGCCACAATCTGGACATGCAAATTTAACCTTTGTTTGAAGACCTGCAACAAATGGATTAATGTCAATTATACGATGAGATTATTTAAAAAGTAAACAGGCACCATGATAACATTAAAATATTATATAGTATTAAAGAGAAATATTAGAATGCTTATACATACTGCAAAATGTGTTAGTCCAGGGGCATCATGAATTGTCCATAAAATTATTCCACATAATTTAAATTTCTTCTCCCCGATTGGTTTACATATGTCATACATTGTGATGCCAACCCATAACTTTAGTAGCTCGTCAATAAGAGGCTCGATATATACATTCATATATTTAACCTGGTACTTACCTGATTGTTTGAAATTACACATAATTACTAAAGGAATGATATCATGTAATATATATAATTAAATAAATAAACAAAATATATTATGCAAAAATTGAAACAAATGAAAATGTTAAATTCAAAAAATTAATGTAAACAAATACCTAGAACAATCATTGTCAACATTATGCTCTCCCTCTTTATTGACATCCAATGAGGAATGTTATTGTTGATAACAAAAATAGGCCACACTGATTAAATAGACCTAAGCTCTCTGAATGGATTAACACCGTCAGCTGCTAATGAAAGCCTAAAATTACAAGGTTCATCTTTGAAATCTGCCCATTTTTCCTCAATTTCCCTAAATGCAAAACCATTGACAGGCATTCGAAGAACACCATCTCCACTTTTGTTACGTGCATGGTAATCCATAAATTGTTCTATGCTTTCACACCTAAACAATCGCTGCAAACATGGAATTATGGGAATATGATGAAGAACCTTTCGAGGCACCCTTTTTGTTACTTGATCGGTTCAATATCTACTGATAAGACATTGTGGACATTTGGTTTTCGAAGCATGTTATCCATAATATATAATATGGTCTTTAGGAAATGCATATATAGTTTGATAATCCATTCCAATGTCTTTCATAATGGCATGCAAACCTCGATATGTGTGAGGTAAAATATTTGATGATGGTAACAAAAAATCACCTAACAATCTACAACATAACAAACAACTAGTTAATGTAATAATATTAATCATAAAAATTGCATCCTTATTTTACACATTAATTAACGCTAAAATCAAATATAAAAAAATCAACATTTATGTATAGTATGAGATGAAACATATTACATACCTTAGTATATGTGTCATACAAGTGTTCGACAAATTATTCATAACCTTTAAGTTCACCAACAACAATGTAGCAAAGAGAAGATTTGCTCTTGAACCTTCATAAAGTCATTTATTTGCCTTTTCTAATAGAGGTTCATCATAAATGCCAACATTTTCCCCATCCTCATCTGGCTGCGAAAACAAATCTTGGATCATTTGATTTGTCCCATCATCTTCTTCCATGGGATCATTAACTTGATTTGTCTCATCATCGTCTTCCGTGAGATCCTCATTTTCTTGGTCATGATGATGTTCCTGAACTTGTACAACATCATTTCTACTAATACTTGGTGCAATATTCTGCGGAAAGTTAGAGGGAAACTCTAACTTTATAATTACAAACAATCATGCAAAATTAGTGTATACTATAACAAACATTCAAACAATATATATACATAATTTTATATAAAATTTACAAAATAAAAAAAAGATAATGAATATATAGCTAATTACCATGGGATGATATTCATTCGATCTGCCATCAATGTGACCATATTTCCTACAATGTTTTGTAGTTGTTTCTATTAAAATTCTTACGGGACGTCTGAGGCAACATTTTTTACAAGGGCAATAACATCTACCATCACCCTTTTCACCCGCTTTACTTTTTTCCCCACCTCTAACAACATTCTGCAACATTTTTCCGCACAAAAATACCCTTTTGGAATTGTCATTATTATAGCAAGTTTGTCGCAACATCTTTAAATCGTCAAATATTTATAGTCCAATTTTAGGTCACTATCGTCGCAATTGCGATGATATTGAACTAAAAATAATTATTTTTCCACCTATTTATTTTAGGTCATTTTAATGGTCAATTTTAAGGTTAGGTAGTCATCGCTCTTGCGACGGACAAACTACAGTCATCACTCTTGTGAAGAACATTGACCATAATATTTTATACCTCCTATAAGAAAAACCTGTAGAGAAGATATTCAAGAGTGAAAGAGAACAACCTATAGAGAATATATTTAAGAGTGAAAGAGAACAACCTATACAGAAGATATTTTAGGTTTTTCAACTATTGTAATTTAGGTCTTTCATGGGATTAAGTGAAATGAAACTAATCACATTCAATGCAACAATTTAATATTAAATGTAGCTAACTAAATAATATCTAGGAGAAAGTGGCAATGCAACCACTAGCAAGGAGAACATACCACCATTGCCACCAAAAATGACCATGAATTGGACCCTCCAAAGTCCCGCTCAAAGTGAAATGAATTTATGTATTTGCAAAAACGTTTTTATAAATATTTTTATTCACCAAATTTCATCTCATTTTTTAAATATCTTTGACAATAAAGGAAATATGGAGATTCCTTGTGCCTATTCTGACACCTTGAAGGTACAAGTTTTAAGGGATGGATAAAAGTGGTTTATATTTTGTCATATTTGATGAATGACAAGCTTATGGGTGTCAAGTATTTTGTCATATTTTATTATAAACATGTTCATGAAAAACATGTGTTTTTTTGGCTACACAATATGCTCACATGAAATGCAACGAGCATTGGTCCCATCAAAAAGGAGGAGATTCCAAATGTGAATTGTGTTGTCAAGTTTCATGACTTTTTATTTGGCCCTGTTTTTATTCTTACTATCAACAATTTCATATATATATATTCTTACTATAATTATTATCCTCCACTAATATTTTGAACTGGAAATGAATTCATAATTATTTTTTCTGAACTGAAATGTTGTGGATTTGAAATAGCAGGAATACAAGGCCAGAAGGGTTGACTGAATGCCGAGAGGAGATCTGGACATCCAGGCGAGTCAGGTAAGTACCAAAATTCTAAATCTATCCATGCTCAGGCCACCTATGTTTTGGCCCCTGTTCCCACTAATATAATGATAATAGGGAATAATTTAAACTTAATCTCTTCACGCTATAGATATATTCTCGAAAGGAAGTCCCTGAAATTTGAACATGGATTCCGTTTATCTTGTTGATATTGACATCCTTTTGTATGAGTTGGTCAATGACAATGGTTAGTGTGACCTAGAAGGCAGATTGAAAACATTATGGGTTAAAAACATTTGATCAATGTATTGTCATATAAGTTGCATATCAATAAAAAAAATGGTCGATTTACCAAAATAATGAATTTATGTATTTGCAAAACAAAAAATTATAAATATTTTTATTCATGAAATTTCATCTCATTTTTTAAATATCTTTACCTTTCATTAATAAAGGAAATATGGAGATTCCTTGTGCCTGTTCTGGCACCTTGAAGGTACAGGGTTTAGGGGATAGATAAAAGTGGTTTATATTTTTTCATCTTTGATGAATGATAGGTTTATGGGTGTTGAGTATTTTGTCATATTTGATCATAAACATGTTCATACAAAACATGTTTTTTTTTTGGCTACACAGTATGCTCACAAGAAATGCATCGAGCGTTAGTCCCATCAAAAAGGAGGAGATTACAAATGTGAATTGTGTTGTCATGTTTCATGACTTTTTATTTGGCCATGTTTTTATTCTTACTATCAACAATTTCATATATATATTCTTACTATCATTATTATCCTCCACTAATATTATGAACTAGAAATGCATTCATAATTATTTTTTCTGAATTGAAATGTTGTGGATTTGAAATCGCAGGAATACAAGGCAAGAAGGGTTGACCAAATTCTGAGAGGAGATCCAGACATCCAGACGAGTCAGGTAAGTACCAAAATTCTGACTCTATCCATGCTCAGGCCACCTATGTGTTGGCCCATGTTCCCACTGATATAATGATAATAGGGAATATTTTAGACTTAAGCTCTTCACGCTATAGTTATATTCTTGAAAGGAAGTCTTTGAAATTTATTGACTAAGATTACCATTGTTAATTTATGGAGAGATGTTTATTTGTTTAATTAGGATTACCTATCAAATGGAGAGATGTTTATTTGTTATATTTAGGTCACTTTGTCGAAGATAGGAAGAGTTATAGTGAGCATCTATCTTGCGACAAAAACATGTGAGTGTCTCTCTTGTGACAAAAATTTTCTTCCATCGATAGAGCGATGAATACAGGGTGTATTTAGATAAAAATTGAAAATTTGAACTTTTTCTCTTGAAGTTTGCGACGAAATAGTACTTTCATCGCAATTAGTCGTCGCAATATTTTCAATATGTACTAGTGTTTCTTTTCTTAGTTATGTGACAAATTCCAATCTAAAATATAATTAGCACATGCATCAGATACATGATTAAAACTTCTAGGTATGTGATTATAAGTAAGAAAATCAAAGTATTGTTCCAAAAGTCATACCCATAGGAATCGTCAGAGTAGAGTAGGATCTCACACATGGTAACTATCGTTCAAATGACATATGACTAACTGGGAGTCCAGAAAAACCTCTAAATACCGAGAACCATGTGAAATGGAATCATGTAATAGTTCTATAACGACGTTATACTCAACCACATTATTCATTGATGGCTCCAAACGAACACCAGTTGACCCTTGGGTGAATAAATGACCCAAGTGACGGAAGCCATGTTCCATGTATGATGACTGGCACCATCTGTGAATCCTAAGTAAAATGAAGACTCTGCTTATATCTTCCAACCAAGGTAAAACTTGATAAGCAAGATGATGAAATAAAGGAACATACGTATATACACTAAGATACACTAGTATACAAAGGTCACGCCCAATATTAAGAGCTCAATCATAACACATTTTAAGGTAGAGCCCATTTATGGGCTCATCCAACATATTCCCTTCATAATATTCTAATTCCTAACCTCCTTTCTCTAAGACACGTCACACTATATAAGGACCGTGCCACATGGGATTGAACTTTCCTGCCCCCAATGGTTCTTTGGCTTGGTCATAGAGGAGAACCAACTCACCCTCAACGTATTTCCAAGGAAAGAAAAACTTATCGTACTGAACCTTAAAAAATCATTTATTCACTTCAATATTGGTAGAGGCATCTCAACGCTTCTCATCGAGATGCTCCAGGTATACAAGGCATTCTTCAAGATCATATGTGTCAGGTAGGAGCTCAATTGACAACTTAAAGGAAGGTATTTTGCATTGAATCAGAAGAATTGACTCCACACCATGTACTAACTAAAAAGGATACAAACCAATGGAAGTATTTACTGTGGTTTGATATGCCAAAAGTGCAGGGTAAAGCATTGGATGCCAGTCTCATTTGCTCTGGCTGACTTTTTTTGCAAGATGGTATTGAGAGATTTATTTGTTAAATTTAGAGTTTTTGTTAATTTCTTTTCAATTTACTAGAGCATAACAACATAAGTAGGATTACTAAAAGAAACAAAATCACAAGGTACACAACATTGTATCTTGGGAAACCCTCATGGGGGAGAAAACCCAGCAAAAAATTCCTCAATAATAGATTGCCAATACAATACTAAGAATAAAGACAAAGCCACCAAGAATAACCTAGGACTGAGCATGCACCTCTCTTCTCCTTCTTCAAACTAGAGATTATTTCAAAATATGTGCAATGGAATTATAAGTGAGTGAGTGAACAAATGAGGTGCCTTCCTCACTTATAAATACTAGTTGAGGAGGCGTTAGGGTTATGTCTCTTCACCAGGTAGGGCCAACTTCTTCCAATAGTGGTTAAAACTACTTTATTAAACCCTAGGGGTCGACTTTAAAAACACCACCTTATAACTATGTTTTAAACAATCCACAAAAGGGGATTTGGTCTTATACAAGACCCGACATGATCAATCCACAAAAAATGGGATTTTATCTATAAAATAATAACTAAAATATAATTATAATATTCTTTGAAGTTACAATATTTCACAACTCCCCCTTAATGAGAAGGGTATTCTATTGACATAACCCAATACAACATCACCAAGGGAGATATAGAGGGAGGCAACATCATCAACATATGGAACATTGACTAGCATATATACAAATCATCATAATTTTTTCTCATCATCATCATTCACAACATGGAGCTGGAGTAGCATCAGATCATCAGCTCTATAAGGTTAAAGTAACATCATCATCCTCATCAACATGAAACTGAAATAACATCTTCATCCTCATCAGAATGAGGCCAAAGTAATATCATCATCAACAACAACATGAATTTGAAACATCAACATCAATATCACAAAGCTGGAACAAAGTTATCAACAACACGAGGTTGGAACTAGATCATCAACATCACGAGGCTGGAACAACATCATCAACATCATGAGGCTAGAACAACATCATTAACACGAGGCTGAGATAAAAACATCATCAACACGAGGTTGAGATAACAACATCATCAACACGAGGATGAGATAAAAACATCATCAACATGATTCTGAGATAATAACATCATAAGCATGAGGTTGAGATAAAACATCATCATCATATGGAAACATAATGAGGCAGGTGAAAAAAAAACATTTTATGGTACTCTGACAAACCATCCTTACCGGACCTTTGGGATCTTCCCATGAATCATAAGATTCCATAATATATAAAATCCTAACGGAGCTACAATGTGGTACTCTGACAGACCATCCTTACCGGACCTTTAAAATCTTCCCAGGAATAAAAAGATTCCCTAGGATATAAATCCTAACGGAGCTACCACTACTGACCAAAACTAGCATATACATGTAAAGGTACTCTGACAGACTGTCCTTATCGTACTTTTAGGATCTATCCATGGATAATCAATAAATTAGGATATAAAATCCTAATGGAGCTACCCGTTGTTGGTCAGGATACGATAGTATCATAAACATCACTCACCCTTTCGAGGGAGGTCCTTTTGGACTATACCAAACTTGTCTCGAAATTATTCAAATTTACATGAGACATAGTTTTGGTCAACACATATACAACCTGCTCATCTATGCCAACATATTGGAGCTTTACAACTCCCCTCTGCACCATATCACAAATGTAATGATACCATATTTCTATTTTCTTCGAATTTTCATGGAACACTGGGTTCTCCATCATTTTTATGCAACTCTAGTTATCACAAAGACTCATAGTGTCTTACATCTCTAGATTGAATAGACTTGTCAACAACTTATGAATCCATATGGCTTCACAACTGGTGGAACATGTTGCAATGTGTTCTATTTATATCATGTGGAGAGAAATGTTGGATTGCTTCTGTCTCTACCATGAAGTCATGGATGACACAATACTATAACAAAATCCCGAAGATCTATTTCTATCAGAAGCACTTCCAACCCAATATGAATCATTATAACCATGCAGTCTGAAGTCATGATCTCCAGTATAACAAAGACCATAATCCAACGTACCCTTAAGGTATCTCATCACATGCTTTGCAACTCCAAGGTGAACATGTATGGGATCTAATAGATACTGACTCAAGGTGTTCAGAGAAAAGAATATGTATGTCCTAGTATTCATCAAATACATCAATGAACCAATGAGCTGTCTATATAGAGTAGCATCAACCAACTCTAAGGAAGTATCAACCAGGAGCTTCAAATTGGTTTCCATAGGTGTATTCATGGATTTACATTCCAACATGTCAAATATTTCTTGTATTTCAACTACTTACCTCCCTTGGTTAAGGAATATCTTCTCTAGGATCTGTCAAACTTCAAGACCTAAGAAATAATGCATTGGTCCTAGGTCATTCATGTAAAACTCTGCAGTGAGCTTCTTCTTGCAATCTGTGATGATATTTTCTTCATCTATTGAGAATACGTCATCGACATATAGAAGCAATATAACTGGTCCATCATTTTCAATCTTGAATTAAATTTTGGGATCAACTTTACTATTAGTAAATCCCAAGCTCATCAGAAAACAATCAATCCTGCCATACCAAGATCTTGGATATTGCTTCAACTTCTAGACATGAGTCTTCTTGTCCCATACTTTGAAACTAGATTTTCACATTATATTGTACCATCTTGGTACACTTTCTCAACTCCAACTTAATATGCACAATAATGTTCTAGTTCTATGTGCTTTATGTAAAGCACTATTTGTCTCACTACTCGAGAGTATGTCCTCTAATCTCTCTGCAATTGTTCCTTTAGGAATGAGACTCTACACTTGTAGCTTCTCTGAAGCTGAGAATGACTGCTCCATTCTCATTGTGATTGCTAAAATCAGAGAGTAACTCCTCTACTCTATCACAGAAACAACTTCATTTGAAACTAAGAGTGGCTCAATAACTCACACCAACGGTATCTTATCTTCTTTCATGGAGGAAACTAAATCTCAAATATAGGTAGTGATCCCCATGAATCTCATACTATATCATAATCATGGTTGTTCTGGTTGTATTCATGAATACTGGAACTATTTATTCGATTAATGGAGCAAGTTTCATGGCATAGTCTTCTCCCTCTTGTTGGGAGGATCCTCTAGACACAAATAAGGATTTGTACATATTTATACTATTATCTGCAACATGCTTGATCTGGTAGATCAATATTGGAAGTCACCACTGAATTCCCTTCTAGTTTCAAGGAAAAATCCATATCCCATTTCTTTTGACTAACTTCCTTCTCATTACTGAAACAAGGGAATCTTCCCAGGAGATTTCATGTATCCTAGAGGTCTCTAAAGCTATGATCTAGTCTTCTCAACTCATGGCATTTGTCTACCTGTATTGGAAGATGTCTCTTCATCTGATCCTTTCTGAGACCAGGCTTACTCTGAGTCTTGATTTCTTCTGAGTCTACAAAAACTCCATAGTCTCTGCAGGATATAATTAGTGTTGAATGCCAAGTCTTAATATGAAAAGATGAGTCAGATTTCAAAAACATTTTTCTTCCTGTCAAGGTGGTTTCATTATCCTTTGACCAAGTCTACTGTGAGTTTTATTCTAATGTTTGTTCATCTTTGGATCATTTTTCTCCTTATAATCAATCTCCATACCATTAGATACTCTGTATCTAAAAAGTAGCTTCTTCTTCATCTTCTTTGGTACAGGGATTTATTTGGTCATGTATACAACTTGGATAATCTGCTCCATGTCTCATCTAATATGTTACCTCCTGCAACCGTCAATGTATCTTTCTCAAGGTTATCACCTGTGACCTACCTGGAACAATAACAATAAGGGAGAAACAATAGATAAGGATAATATGATTTATACTAATAATAAAACAATAGTGAGAACAATCATCACAGTATCTCCTTTAGAGCTATCAGTTGTGACCTTCCTGAAACAAGGGTAAAACATAAGAAGTAAAATAATGAGAGAAACACTCTTCTAGTGTTGTGATTAATCATTCATTCATGGTAACCTGGGACCAAAACAAGAAGTTTCTCCTAGAGGAGATGTTAGTTATATCTGGAAATTGATTACAATAAGCATTTATCTCAATAATTCTCACATGCTACTGA
The DNA here is from genome assembly GCA_009831015.1 of Picea engelmannii. Classification (NCBI taxonomy): domain Eukaryota; kingdom Viridiplantae; phylum Streptophyta; class Pinopsida; order Pinales; family Pinaceae; genus Picea; species Picea engelmannii. Next base: position 240,186 of record ML779724.1, read on the forward strand.
GTATAAATATTTTTAAATATTGTTATCTCAACTATGAGGTAGTTATCAAACTTGACATGTGAAAATTTGAATCTTAATCAATCAAACCTGGAACCTAGAGTATTGTCTTCAAGAATGAGTGTTGTTGTTTTTCTTCCTAGTCTCCTTCACCCAAGATGACAAGTATTCTCTTCAACTTGTCCTCTGTACTGAGATAATATGTTTTCTTGACAGAAATCTAAGTTAGAGAATAAACTCTATAATATCAACTTTAATCAATCTAATACCTTGAATTTAATTTTTACCAATGGTTAGTATGATGGTCTTAGCTTCAACATACAACCTAGATATTCATAAGGTCAAAATAATGTTATAACAAATAGATGCATATCAAAATGATCAAGCCCGGGGTGAATTATTCCTCTAAATGTGTTGGATCTATGATTGTCAAAATATCCTTTATCCTGCAAATACCCTTTAGAATAATAATACATTTTAAACACATGTAAATACATACCTCTGATAGTATATTGCTAGGGTAAGGTGCACTTAGGAAAATAAAAAATAGTCTCAACACTTCACAAAAACTTTCACTACAACTGGTACTATAGTTGGTGTTGGTATTGAAACTGGTGTTGCAACTGGCATGAATGAACTGGCATTCCAACCGATGCTACAACTGGTGTTGCCACTACAACATCAACTTAGGGTTTTATGAGGAAACCCTAATTTCTCAAACTTCAAAATTTTCAATTCTAATCCAGGGACTAGATGCGATGTGTTGAGGCGAGTTTTTTGGAGTTATCTGTTTAAGAAAATTTCAAGTTTTTCCCCTTAAAACTTGACCTACGCTATTCTGTACTAGTACTTCTGGTATTGGTTCTAGTTTCCTGGTTTTCTTGTACCACCCAAAACTAGGGTTTGGATTTTCGAAGAATATGTTCATTGAAAAGGTGCGCTCAAGTTGCTAAATGATGCGCTGGGGTAGGGCGCACTTCCCTAGATAGGTTTTGGTCAGAAATTCCTCTTCAATAAAAATCCCTAATTTTTTGTATGACAACAGTGACATTTTTGGATACCCATTGAAAGGTGCTCTATTCAGTCTAGCTTTAATACCATGTTAAATTTAGAGTTGTTATTAAGTTCTCTTCAATTTACTAGAGCATAACAACATAAGTAGGGTCACTGAAAGAAACACAATCACAAGGCACACAACATTTTATGTTGGGAAACCCTCATGGGGGAGATAACTAAGCAAAAAATTCCTCAATAATAGATTGTCAATACAATGCCAAGACTAAATACCAAACCACCAAGAATAACCTAGGACTGATCATGTGCCTCTCTTCTCCTTCTTGCAACTACAACTTCCTTCAAAATATGCGAACCAAAAGTGTGAGTGAGTGACTGAACAAATGAGGGGCCCTCCTCCCTTATAAATATTAGTTGAGGAGGCACTAGGGTTATGTCTCTTCACCAAGTAGGGCCGAATTATTCCAATAGTAGTTAAAACCACTTTATTAAACCCTAGGGGCCAACTTTACAAACACCACCATGTAACTATGCTTTGACCAATACAAAAAAGGGGATTTGGTATTATAAAAGACTTGACATGATCAATTCACAAAAGGAGAATTGATGTATAAAATAATAACTCAAATATAATTAGAATATTCTTCGAAGTTACAATATTTCAACATTATTCACTATCTCTACTTGTCCATTTTCCTGGGGATATTAAGGGGAAAAATGATTGTGTTGAAACCCAAGTTTTGATGCTAACTCTTTCATTATTTCATTTTGAAAGTGACTTCCATGATCAATTACAATATCTCTTGGGATTCCAAACCGAGCTATAATATGGTTGAATACGAAGAATGTTGCAGTCTTACCATCATATTTAACAATAGTCATGGCCTTTTCCTATTTAGTAAAGTAATCCACATCCACAATAATACGTTGGTTCCCCCAGCTAAGGCTTGGTTATGTTATCACTCCAAGAAACTCCTTAGGGTTATAGGCTAAGGATGCTTGGTAACATAGAAATAATGGTTTTTATGTTTTTGGGACAATGGGGTCTTTAATGATTTATGTAAGAAACAACTCATCACACATCTAAAGATACAGTGCTTTCAGGAAACACTAATCAGATCAAGTAATTGAAAGAGAGGATGGAGAACACTATTCTTGATTTCCAATACAAGTGAATGTAGGGCTTAATACAAGACAGAGAGAAATCCTTTAATTTCAAGTCTATGAGCTCAATAAAGAGATAACAGTCTTCATGAACTAAAATAAAATCAAACAAAGTACAGAAAATGAAAGATGGGCAATTCTGATATTGAAAACGAAAGGAAACTGAACTTTATTTCTGCAAAAAAAAGTCTATACAATAGAATAAAATATCTCCCAGTTTGAACCCTTGTCGCTTATCAAAAATAGGCTTTTATAGCCTCTTACAATCGGTTTTACAGATCCTAAAAACATGGATATGTATTTAATAAAAGCAATTCAAATCTAACTAAACAACTTGAAAATAAAGACTTAACAACTAAACTAGCATTCGAATTGTCTTCAATCTCAAAAACTCGCCATCTGCATCCTTCAGCTCCTGGAATCTGTGATGTGATGAAACGTGGCAAGACACCTGTCTTGACAGTTGGATTTCTTCAACGTTCATAGTCGATATTTGAGGAAGTTTGTTTTACATGTGGTTCCCAAAATTCTCTCGAACCTCTGATGCTAATTCCTTTGCATGCGATGTTATATCCCCTTGATACTCTGGAACCCCTTTATAATCTGTAAAAATTGACTTGTTCTGTCCTTGGCTTCCAAAAATGCTTTTCCTTCTTTCACCAGCTAGCGGGCTTTATAATTCGCTGGTTAGCTGGTGAAAGTGCTGCCTTTCACCAGCTAACGGGTCATAAAATTTCACTTTGCGCTGGTGAAAGTTCTGTTTGAGCCAAAAATGTACTTTCACTTCCAAAATGCGATTTCAACAAAAATTCAATGTGTTTATGATTTCTCCCCTTGCATGTTAACAACAACTTGAGAAAGTACCTTCAAATCTGGGTGGGACTTTTTTTTTTTTTTTT
>ML779724.1:252363-281606 GCA_009831015.1 Picea engelmannii
TTTCTGGAGGCTTATTTGGTGTAGAAGTTCCCTTTTTGGGTGGCATGTTGGCCAAGTATCACTTTTGAACCTTGATTTTGAGGTGGTTCTGCTAGACAATATTTATTCTGTTGTATCTCCCAATTGTTGGACCTTCTGGGTATGAAACTTTATCTCATGTATTTCTCTAATATGTCTTCTCTTCAATGCCACATGTCTGATCAAAATTGGATGTGCCAAGTGGAATTTACGATAAATTCCCCGCAACTTGCTGATTTTTGGCCTTTCCAGGAGATCTCACTTGTATAGTGTGCCCCGCACACAATAATTGATATAAAATTCTGAAACTCTCACCCAAAATACTACAAACTGTACACAATCCAATACAACCAGTCCCACCCAATTTGGATACTCTAGGAATAAGTTATGATTGTTTTACCTGGAACACCTTCTTGAGACTAGCCAATAGGACTAGTTAGATACCCTATATTACACAAGGTGTATCTACCAATTTAAGATGAACCAAAAGCTGAACTTTTTACCACAAATAAAAAACTAATTTCTGTAAATTGCCCCCAGATTTTAGGGTCTGAAACGTTACAATTTTTTTTTTATAGCGAAACTGCTGCAAAGACTCATTTCAGGATGATTCCAAAACCCTATCTTGTATAGGCTATATATCCGAAATTATAAGGCCTCAGGAGATAAATTTTGAACCCAACGTACCTTGATCCGTCTTCTAAATACCCTCCAAGCCGTTCCTTATGAAACATTGTATAAAAAAAGTTATATCAAAAATTCCACGGTGTCTCAGATGTAGCAGCGAAACCCCAAGACCTTGAGCTCTGATACCATATGTTAAGAACCAAACATCAATATAGCATAGAAAAACCTCAGGAAAAGTACTCAACGCCTTGAAAAAGAGATAATTTCAGATAATAAGCCTCTTCGAGGGGGAAACCTCCTTTTACCCCACTTAAATGTTCAAGTCCAAGATGATTCAAAATGAAAATGTCTCCTTGGTATATATAGGAGACTAGGAGGTATGATTACAAATAATGGCCTAAAGCCGACATAATTAAAATGAAATTACTAATCTAATATGCCCCAATTAAGGGGTAATGAGCCAATATTAGGGCTTAACAATATGCCCAAGTAACTTCCCTTCCTTAAGTGCAAAATTTGATTTTTTTGGATTTAGAGAAATTCCATACCTTCGACATTTCATAAATGTCATTTTTAAGTGCTGCAAATGAAATTCATGGCAGCTTGAGAAACCAGTGATATCATCGAGATAAATTAGGACAAATTTATCTTTCTCCCCAACGAAAGCAATGTCCATTGCCCTTCGGAATGTCTCCCCTGCATTCATCAATCCAAAGGGCATCTTCTCGTACATAAACGTACCCCATGGAGTGGTAAAAGCAGTCTTTTCTTTATCGTCCGGATGGACAACAATCTGGTTGTATCCGGAAAACCCATCAATAAAACACATCACCTTTGAGCCCGACACCTTCTGTAGAATATGCTCCATTTTGGGCAGAGGGTAGTTGTCCTTCCTAGAGCACTTATTCAAATTTCAGAAGTTGACACAGAGTCTGATCTCCCCATTCTTCTTCCTGACCGGTACGAGATTCACAATCCATTCTGAATACCTGAGGGGAATGATGATGCGGGCATCCAACAGTTTTTTAATTTCCCTTTCGATTGTAGGTAGCAACAAAGGGTTGAAATATATAAGCTTCTGTTTGAATGGTTTGGTGTCTTTATTCAAGGGAATATTATGCTGAATCACCTCTGTGTCAAAAGTCTTTAAGTCATAATACCGCCAAGCGAAGATGTCTACAAACTCTTTTATCAATTCTCCATAATCAGCCCTTTGCTTTTCAGTCAAATGTGAGGCTAAGTTGACATATTTAGGATCTTTCTCACTAGCCACATTATACTGCAAAACTTCTGAGTCTTCTTCCCTTCTTTGCAATTTGACAGCCACATCGTTGTTATCGAACAACCTTTCCAACGGGACCAGACCTTTAGGAATTATGTTGGTAGACAACTGAACTATTTCATGTGCTGCGATTTTTCTTTTAAACTTTGGCTCCTCAATTTCATTATCATGTTCATTCTCCTAATCAATCTGCAGATCTGCAAACTCATCTATCACTGCAAGGAATCTAGTGAGTTCAGCATCGTCTTCAAAAACATTCCAAAATTTTACATTATCAGGAAGAGAGGGCTTATATTTAACTTGAATTTCATAAGTTAATTTATGAGGTAGAGGGGGTATGAATGCACAAGAGGACACGGCCAATGAATCATCCAATTCATTCATCGGTCTAGGTACATATGTAATTTTAAAATCTGCAAAATCATGAATTTCCTTCAACACATCATCTCTGTATGCCTTCAGCCTGACATGCTTTGCTTGGAAGGAATTATTCACCTGCTGAATAATCAAATCTGCATCTCCAAACACCTGCAATTTTTTCATGCTTCTTTCTTTGGTTGCATTCAGCCCCAAAAGTAGGGCCTCATACTCAAAAATATTATTAGTCACTTTAAAATCGAGTTTAAAGGACAAATGAGAAGTTTTCTTAGAAGGAGAAATGAATACCACACCTACTCCAACTGACTCCTTAGTGAAAGCACCGTCAAAGAACATGGTCCAAAGGTCTTCTTCTGTTGTTTATGTGGGCTGAACTGCGATCTGATCTGTGGGTTTTTTGAGAAGCAATGTCTCAGGCAGTGAATGATCAATTTGCAAAATACAAGATCCCATACTTGTGTCAACCGAATAGATAGGATGATTGGATGGATTTTTCTCGTCATTGATTACATATGCCAACTGGGATTCCCTGTATATCCTTCTGTTCACCCCTCCGAAAACAGGGATAGTAGCGTAGGAGAGATCCATTTGAGGAGTGCCACCTAGCCTCTTCATCCACGATCTTGATAGTAGGCATCCAAATTTTGGAGGTATATTGGCCACCACTATATCCATCACCATAGTCTTCATTGATGCTTGGGTTAAGGTTACAGCCAAATCCTTAATCATCCCAAGACATTTGACTTTTCGAGAATCAAAAGAGAAAAGGTCATGATAAGACTTGGTGATCTCCAGCCCAAGCTCATCCATGACTACCTTTGGCATCAAATTGTGCGAGGCACCAGAGTCCAACAAACAATTATGCAGTGTTTTCTCATGAATATTTAAAGAGATGTAAAAGGGGGGACAGGTTTCATCTCTGTCTTCTATCATTTGGCCCAGAGTAATGGTTGGCTTATCATCATATATGTTGAGGATATCAACAGAGAGGGATACAGATTGGGGATCTAGAGTTTTGAGGATATCCCTTTTGAACATTTCATTTTTCATCAGCTCGACTAGAGGAATAGGAATCTTAGTTTTTTGTATTTCATCCTCAAAATTAAAAGAATACGGAACCTTATCAACAGCTTTATCAGAAACCTTTACCTGATTTGAAGGGGCTTCCTGATTTCTTTGTTTTTCGATAGGAGGCTGACTTTCTGGAGTTTGATGCTTGATAGGGGCAACCGTCTTCTTGGGAGGAAGTGATTCTTTCACCTTTGAAGGATTTGCTTGTTGATCCTTTGATGTCTGATCATTTTGCTTAACATGGGCAGCAGTCTTTTTAGGAGAGGTTGGTGCATCTTGTCGAGCAACATTAGATTTGGATCGGAGGTTATATCTATTTTTATCTTCTGTTGTCAAAATTCCATCACCAAGAAGATCATCTTCTGTCTGTTCAGTCATCAATGATTCCTCATAGTCATGTTGTGTTAGATAATATTTCCCTGTCTCTTCTCAACCACAATTAATGTCACCTTCTCCATCTTCTTTATCTTCACCATGGTCTTCGTCCATCACAACATTTTGAAGAGGGACCTTTATCCTCTGATCTTCAGTAGAATTCTTTTCCCTTTGCAAGATCTGAGATGGCTGATTATTTCTTCTGAAGTTATTTGGATTTTGATTCAGATTTCTGCCTACAGAATCATAAGTGCCTCTTCCCTTCATAGGCTGTTTGTTTTCGATATTAAGCTTTGATATCTCAGAGGTTAGAGACTCTAGCATCTTGGCCATTTTATCAAGTTTTGGATCATCATTCGATGAAGATGAAGCCTCATTTTTTGGTCTTCTCCTATTAGAGTCTCCTTTCTGCTTCTGGGAGGCTAGAATATTTGATTCCACCTCAAGGGAAACATCTTGCATGAGAGATAATTTTGGTGACCTCCTTTCCCTCAATAGTAAACAAAAATCTGAATCAAAAGCATCAGAATATGTGATCTTGGTAGAAGCATCTGACGATTTTATCTCAGCTAGTATTTTGCCATACATCCGGTTAAACCTCTGAGTGAAATCAGAGACTGACTCACTACTTTGTTTCCTGAAGTTTCTGAATTCTATGATGTAGTAGACAAAATCTCTTCTGTCACCCCAATGTTTCAGAAATGTCTCATCCAATTGCTTGATTCCGGCAATGGAACCAACAGGGAGTTATTTGAACCATTTCCTAGCATGGCCATCTAGGCTTTGGACAAAGACTCGTGTCCAAACATCTTCTTCTTCAATATTAAGGTTTTTTGCATAGCTATAAAAAGCCTCAATATGTTCTTCAATAGACACATCACCTTCGCCTGTGAATTTAGGCATATATTTCTTATAGTCTCTCATTGGCATGGCAGCTATTGGGTTTGGCAATATGAGTGGTGCATACCTAGCAGCTAGGATTTTTTGCATCATAGTCAAAGGAGGTGGTGCAGCCATGACTATCATAGGTGGGGAAAATGATAGTTTCTTCTTCAAGTCTTCAACACTGGAGGAATGTGAAAGACGTGAATCTTCTAATGGGAAAGAGGTCTGATAAGAGGCTCTGTAAAAAATTGCAAGTTGTCCAGCTAAATTTTCTTCACCATTAGCAAATAGCTCTTGGAGGAGATGTTCAATAGCAAGGAGACTAGTATAAATGTTCAAGTGGTCTTCTTGTTGTTGAGAGTGGAAAGACTCAAGGGAAGAAGAACTGTGGCCTCTTTATAAAGTCTTAGAGGTTTTTTCAATCAAATTATAGTCTATCAATTTATCATCACTAGGATTTTTCTGTTGATCAAAAAGAGTTTGTTCTTCTACAGTATTTACAGCTGTTTTTTCATCAGTGTTCTCTGAAAAGAACTCAAAATTTTCTGTAGTAGATTTTCCAGAACTGAAAAGAGGATTACCTTTTGTATTTGAAGTTTCACCTTGAATCGTCTTCCCTTTCCTGAGAATTAATTCTGGATTGGACACTGGTGTGATCGGTGATTCTTGAGGATTAACCCTAGTACTGATCCTCTTAGGAGTCAGGATGAACTTGTGGAGTCGCCAGATAGATGATTACAACCAACTGAAAATGTCTAATCTTTGTTTATCATCAAAGATCAGCTCTGTGTCGTATCCCAGGAGAGAAGAGCTTGAATTTCGTCTCCCCGGCAACGACACCAATTTGTTATCACTCTAAGAAACTCCTTAGGGTTATAGGCTAAGGATGCTTGGTAAGTTAGAAATAATGGTTTTTATGTTTTTGGGACAATGGGGTATTTAATGATTTATGTAAGAAACAACTCATCACACATCTAAAGATACAATGCTTTCAGGAAACAATAATCAGATCAAGTAATTGAAAGAGAGGATGGAGAAAACTATTCTTGATTGCCAATACAAGTGAATGTAGGGCTTAATACAAGATAGAGAGAAATCCTTTAATTTCAAGTCTATGAGCTCAATAAAGAGATAACAGTCTTCGTGAACTAAAATAAACTGAAACAAAGTACATAAAATGAATGATGGACAATTCTGATATTGAAAACGAAAGGAAACTGAACTTTATTTCTGCAAAAAAAAGTCTATACAGTAGCATAAAATATCTCCCAGTTTGAACCCTTGTCTCTTATCAAAAACAGGTTTTTATAGCCTCTTACAATCGGTTTTACAGATCCTAAAAACATGGATCGGTATTTAATAAAAGCAATTCAAATCTAACTAAACAACTTAAAAATAAAGACTTAACAACTAAACTAGCATTCGAATTGTCTTCAATCTCAAAAATTCACCATCTGCATCCTTCAGCTCCTGGAATCTGTGATGTGATGAAACGTGGCAAGACACTTGTCTTGATAGTTGGATTTCTTCAATGTTCATAGTTGATATTTGAGGAAGTTTGTTTTACATGTGGTTCCCAAAATTCTCTTGAACTTCTGATGTTGAGTCCTTTGCATGAGATCTGATATCCCCTTGATACTCTGGAACCCCTTTATAATCTGTAAAAATTCACCTGTTCTGTCCTTGGCTTCCAAAAATGCTTTTCCTGCTTTCACCAGCTAACGGGCTTTATAATTCGTTGGTTAGCTGGTGAAAGCGTCGCCTTTCACCAGATAACGGGTCATAAAAAATTTCTTTGTGTTGGTGAAAGTTTTGTTTGAGCCAAAAATGGACTTTCACCTCCAAAATGCGATTTCAACAAAAATTCAATGTGTTTCTGATTTCTCCCCTTGCATGTTAACAACAACTTGAGCAAGTACCTTCAAATCTGGGTGGACTTTTTCTTTTGTTTTTGCTTCAATCTTCTTATCTTCATTTTAAGGTGCTTGGCAAGCCACCATAGACTATTGTAATCTTTGGTGATCTTCTGCTGTCTTTTCTTCTCTTTAAAACTTTCCCGAGCCAGTCTCTCAAACGCAACGTTGGTTTTTGCGAAGTTATCAGACAACTTCTTGTACCTTTCTTTGATTACCCATTCTAAGACTTTTTGCTGAGAAATTACCTCCTTAAGATGCTTGATTTTCTGTGCTTTCTTGGACTTAGTTCTCTTTGACCTTTCTCCTTCCTCAGTATGAGTAAAGGTCTCATAATTATGTGCAATCTCAGTTGACTATTCAGGACTCTTGAAGACAGGGCTCTCATCTTCTTGCTCTGGTTCTGATTCTGTGTAGGGCGGGTTTAATATGTTTGTCTTCTTCTCTGTAAGCTGCTCTGTAGGCTGCTCTGTGGTAGTTTCAAAGTTCAACCTTTTCTTTGACCTGTGGGATTTCATACCAGAGATTCTATCCTATGGAGGTCCTGGAAGAGTCCTCCTCTTCCTTGAACTGATTTGAGGAGTCAACTGTCTCTTTCCACCTTTCCCCTGTTCATTTACGGGATGAGTTTGTGTTTCAAAACCCTCCCAAAATAAAAAATGATTCCAGCTCCTTCCTTGTTGTATTAATTCCTCCAGAATGATCAATTTGAAAAGGCCAAAGTGACACAGAGTATTTTTCATGCTTATGGGTTGAGCCCTGACTTTCTTGTAGACCTTAGTTAAACTCTTTTGTAAGAAAAAAGGTAAATTGAGGAGATTCTTACCGGTGAAATGGTCTAGGAGCTTGAAATTATACATCATGAGTTTGTCATACCTGCCCTCCAAGGTTATGTAGATTTGGATTCCCTTAAACATCTCCTACCACTCCTCTTCTAGATAGGAAACTGACATGCTCTTTTTCCATGCATTGTGCCTGAACTCTTCCTTCAAATAAGCTCTGAAATTTAAATTTTTGGTGGAAGTAGTTTTGAACCAACTCTGGCCCGACCTTGGTAGGTTGGTCGTTGCAGCAATGGCAGATTCATATACAATGATCTCCAAAGATCCAACACGAGCCTTATTCCCATCAAAAGTTTTGGCAAAAGCCTCTGCTGTTGACTGGTGACAACCGTTTTGAAGCCTCTCAACAAATTCGATCCAACCTGTGTTTGAAAAGTGCTTCTGTACTTCTGGATGCGTCTGTAGGAAATATAGGTTGTCCAACTCTTTTCTGAGTAGAGAACCATTCCAGCTCCTCGCCATTTGCAATTTGAAAAACCCAACGATTTTGTATACCAACACAGCAAACTGCTATTCGGGTCGAGGTCTTGCACTGTTGAAAGCACTCGACTCTATTCTTTCCACATTAGAAACTTAACAAACATTTATGAATGATGCGTGATAGGGAATAAATGATCTGATTTGATGTTGTCAGCCCTGTAGTACAACTTTTGTACCTGCGCTAATGTATTTGAGCTTGCCATCCCCGATGCCATGATTGTGGAGCATGAGTTTTTGAACCAGATCCGATTTGTAATCTGACTTGGACGTGGAACTCAATTTTTCATAATTATCCACTTTCACCAATGCGTTTTTCTTGATTTCATGACGTGAGTTGATCGCATCATCATTTGATTTTGAAACGTGGATAAACTCACGTGATTCCTGCTTTCTCCAACCAACGACCCGTGAAAAACGCCCCTTAGCTGTTGAAACTTATCACTTTCACCAGCGCACAATCCTGTGGAAAACACCCCTTAGCTATTGGAAGTCATCACTTTCACCAGTGCACAACTCACGACAATGCTTCTTTGGATGTTTGAAAGTCATCACTTTCACCAGCGCACGGACCTATGAGAGATGCTTCTTATCTGTTGAAAGTCGCCACTTTAACCAGCTAACACTCATCTTTTAAACACATGTTAGTTGTTGAAAACATTTTATGAAAATTTCGAAAAGAAGACTTTTATGGGTCATATTATTTCTAAGACAAAAATCAAAACCTAAGTCTTGCAGCTAGAAAAACTCAAAATCAATTTGAGAAAACTACCAATAGCCATGCTATCCACCAAAAAATGCGACCAAAGGGACAGGTTCATTTTGGGAGCTAACATTTGGCTCCGACTGGGATGGGCATCTCCCTATGAGGTGACCAAGAACCTAGCTAGACTCAGTAGTCATATTACAACTTAAAACAAAAATTCAAGAAATAGTTTTTCTAGTACCATTGGGCATGGGGTTATTGAAATGACAGAAATAAAGAAAAAGAATTGAAAAAGAATATTTACAAGTAGAACAGGGCTTCAAAGGAAGCCTTATGAGAAATAGATCTTCAGGAAGCGCCCGTTGAAAGGGCCACCTACTACTGCCTCACCTGAAAGAGGTTGGAGAACAAAGGTGTTGTTCTGCTGCACCATTGTTATGACAAAAGGACATGTCCAAAGAGCCTCAAATTTGTTGTGTTTCCTTTTCTCCTGCCTTGTTGCATCCCACTTTAAGACTAAATCCCCTGTTTTGAAGACATTTGATTTGACTTTCTTGTCGAAAGTTTCTTTGATCCTTTCTTGATGCCATTCTGTTTTTTCCAAGAGTTGCTCTCTATATTGTTGTAGTTCTACCAAATTATGAATTCTCTAGGTCAAATCACTTTGTTCAAAATCAGTTTCTTGTAAGAACTTTGCAACCAGAAATGCAAGTTGAACAGGAAATATGGCTTCAGTACCATATACCAACTTGAAAGGAGATGTGCCAATTAATTTATTACATGTAACCCTGTCAGCCCACAAAGCAAACTTCAGTTTGGAATCCCAACCTCTGGCATTTTGTTCAAGCAAATTCTTTATAATTCTGACTAAACTCTTGTTGGATGACTCAACTAAGCCATTCCCTTGCGGATAGTAAGCTGTGGAATGTACCAGCTGAATTCCCAGCTCTTCACACAATTTCGCCAAGTGTTTATCTTTGAATGCAGCAGCGTTATCAGTGACTATTCTCTTACGACAGCTAAATCTGGAAAATATGTTTTCTTGCAGAAAATTTATGATGACAATATGATTGGCGTTCTAGGTGGGAATAGCCTCAATCCACTTTGTAAAGTAATCGGTGGCAACCAGGATCCACCGGTGCTGACCACTAGAAGGTGGATGAATTTCACCTATGAAGTCCAGGCCCCACTGCTGGAAAGGCCCTGTGACCACTATAGGTTTGAGGGGAAGGGACTTTAGTTGTTGTTTACCTTCGAATCTCTGACATTTGTCACATGTTTTCACAAACTCATACACATATGAAAATAAAGATGACCAGTAGTAACCAAATCTTAAGATTTTGTGTGCAGTGGTTTTCCAATAGTGATGTCCCCTACATTCACTATTATGAAATTCAATCATGACCTTAGCTACCTCTTCTTGGTTTACACACCTCAACAATAAACCTATGGGATTTTTCCAGAACAATAAGTTGTCATTGATGCAGAAACTTAAAGCTTTGAGCTTCAAATCCATTCTTTGAGTCTTTGTCAAATATGATGGGACTGATAAAGTCTACAGAAACTGAATAATATGACTGTACCATTTGCAATCAGCTAAGTGAGCTGAGACTTTCTTTTTCTCACCTTCTTTATCCTCTGATGACTGAACATTTTCTGCATTAATGCTTACCATATTTATTTCGAGCAGCCTGCAATTTTCCTCTGCCAGAAGTTTGGCAAGGCCCTGACCCTTCACAATTTTTTCCGGTTTGATTTCAACATTGAATTCAATCAACCTTGCTATCCACTTACTCCTTTTTCCATCAATATCAGGTTGGACAAGAACATCTCTAACTGAACTGGAGGGAACGAAAGCTATTACCTTTGCCTGAAGAATGTAAACTCTTAAAGATTTTAATGACTTAACAAGTGCATAAGCTTGTTTCTCCAAAAATTCATACTTTACCTCTGCGTCCCTCAAGACCTTACTGAAGAAGGTAACCGGCTGCTCCTGATCATCAGCATTTTTCTTCAAGAGTACTGTTGCGATTGTATCACTGGAAGAAAATGAAAAAATGTAAAATACCTTGGAGAAATCAGGGCTGATCAAAACAGGGGTTGTTGTGATGGCTTCTTTGATGGAATTGAATGAATGGTTGGCTGCTTCAGTCCATTTTACCTCAGAGTCTTTTCTCAACATAGCAGTGGTATGCTTTGTGAGTTCAGCAAAATTTACTATAAACCTTCTGACAAAGTTAATAGTCCCAAGGAAAGACTGAATGTCCTTCTTTGATCTAGGAAGAGACAGATTTTTAATTGCTTCTACCCTCTTTGGGTCAATTTTTACCTCATCGGCTGAAACAATATGCCCAAGTAATTTCCCTTCCTTAAGTGCAAAATTTGATTTTTTTGGATTAAGAGAAATGTCATACCTTCGACATTTCAGAAATGTCATTTTTAAGTGTTGCAAATGAAATTCATGGCTGCTTGAGAAAACAGTGATATCATCGAGATACATCAGGACAAATTTATCTTTCTCCCCAATGAAAGCAATGTCCATTGCCCTTTGGAATTTTTCCCCTACATTCATCAATCCAAAGGGCATCTTCTTGTACATAAACGTACCCCATGGAGTGGTAAAAGCAATCTTTTCTTTATCGTCCGGATGGACAACAATCTGGTTGTATCCAGAAAACCCATCAATAAAAGACATCACCTTTGATCCCGACACCTTCTATAGAATATGCTCCATTTTGGGCAGAGGGTAGTTGTCCTTCCTAGAGAACTTATTCAAATTTCTAAAGTTGACGCAGAGTCTGATATCCATGTTCTTCTTCCTGACCGATACGAGATTCACAATCCATTCTGAATACCTGAGGGGAATGATGATGCGGGCATCCAACCGTTTTTTAATTTCCCTTTCCATTGTAGGTAGCAACAAAGGGTTGAAATATCTAAGCTTATGTATGAATGGTTTGGTGTCTTTATTCAAGGGAATCTTATGCTAAATCACCTCTATGTCAAAAGTCTTCAAGTCATCATACCGCCAAGCGAAGATGTCTGCAAACTCTTTTAGCAATTCTCCATAATCAGCCCTTTGTTTTTCAGTCATATGTGAGGCTAAGTTGACATATTTAGGATCTTGCTCACTAGCCAAATTATACTACAAAACTTCTGAGTCTCCTTCCCTTCTTTGCAATTTGACAGCCACATCATTGTTATTGAAGAACCTTTCCAACAGGACCAAACCTTTAGGAATTATGTTGGTAGACAACTGAACTATTTCATGTGCTGCGATTTTTCTTTTAAACTTTGGCTCCTCAATTTCATTTTCATGTTCATTCTCCTAATCAATCTGCAGATCTGGAAACTCATCTATCACTGCAAGGAATCTAGTGAGTTCAACATTGTCTTCAAAAACCTTCCAAAATTTTACATTATTAGGAAGAGAGGGCCTATATTTAACTTGAATTTCATAAGTTAATTTATGAGGTAGAGGGGGTATGAATGCACAAGCGGACACAGCCAATGAATTAGCCAATTCATTCATCGCTCTAGGTACATATGTAATTTTAAAATATGCAAAATCATGAATTGCCTTCAACACCTCATCTCTGTATGCATTCAGCTTGACATGCTTTGCTTGGAAGGACTTATTCACCTGCTGAATAATCCAATCTGCATCTCCAAACACCTGCAATTTTTTAATTCTTCTTTCTTTGGCTGGATTCAGCCCCAAAAGTAGTGCCTCATACTCAACAATATTATTAGTCACTTTAAAATCGAGTTTAAAGGACAAATGAGAAGTTTTCTTAGAAGGAGAAACGAATACCACTCCTTCTCCAGCTGACTCCTTAGTGCAGGCATCGTCAAAGAACATGGTCCAAAGGTCTTCTTCTGATGTTTCTGTGGGCTGAACTGTGATCTGATCTGTGGGTTTTCTGAGCAACAATGTCTGAGGCAGTGAATCATCAATTTGCAAAATACAAGATCCCATACCTGTGTCAACCGAATAGATAGGATGATTGGATGGATTTTTCTCGTCACTGATTACATATTCCAACTGGGATTCCCTTTATATCCTTTTGTTCACCCCTCCAAAAATAGGGATATTAGCGTAGGAGAAATCCATTTGAAGAGTGCCACCTAGTCTCTTCATCCATGATCTTGATAGTAGGCATCCAAATTTTGGAGGTATATCGGCCACCACTATATCCATCACCATAGTATTCATTGATTCTTGGGTTAAGGTTACAGCCAAATCCTTAATCATCCCAAGACATTTGACTTTTCGAGAATCAAAAGAGAAACGGTCATGATAAGACTTGGTGATCTCCAGCCCAAGCTCATCCATGACTACCTTTGGCATCAAATTGTGCGAGGCACCAGAGTCCAACAAACAATTATGTTGTGTTTTCTCATGAATATTTAAAGAGATGTAAAAGGGGGGACAAATTTCATCTCCGTCTTCTATCATTTGGCCCATAGTAATGGTTGTATTATCATCATATATGTTGAGAATATCAACAGAGAGGGATACAGATTGGGGATCTAGAGTTTTGAGGATATCCCTTTTGAACATTTCATTTTTCATCAGCTAGACTAGAGGAATATGAATCTTAATTTTTTGTATTTCAGCCTCAAAATTAAAAGAATATGGAACCTTATCAGCAGCTTTATCATAAACCTTTACCTGATTTGAAGGGGCTTCCTGATTTCTTTCCTGTTCGACAGGAGGCCGACTTTCTGGAGTTTGATGCTTGACAGGGGCAGCAGTCTTCTTTGGAGGAACTGATGCTTTCACCTTTGAAGGATTTGCTTGTTGATCCTCTGATGTCTAATATTTATGCTTAACAGGGGCATAAGTCTTTTTAGGAGAGGTTGGTGCATCTTGTTGAGCAACATTAGATTTGGATCGGAGGTTATATCTATTTTTATCTTCTGTTGTGAAAATTCCATCACCAAGAAGATCATCTTCTGTCTGTTCAGTCATCAATGATTCCTCATAGTCATGTTGTGTTAGATAAGATTTCCCTGTCTCTTCTCCAACACAATGAATGTCACCTTCTCCATCTTCTTGATCTTCACAATGGTCTTCGTCCATCATAACATTTTGAAGAGGGACCTTTATCCTCCGATCTTCAGTAGAATTCTTTTCCCTTTGCAAGATCTGAGTTGGCTGATTATTTCTTCTGAAGTTATTTGGATTTTGATTCGGATTTCTGCCTGCAGAATCATAAGTGCCTCTTCCCTTCACAGGTTGTTTGTTTTCGATCTTAAGATTTGATATCTCAGAGGTTAGAGACTCTAGCATCTTGGCCATTTTATCAAGTTTTGGATCAGCATTCGATGAAGATGAAGACTCATTTTTTGGTCTTCTCCTATCAGAGTCTCCTTTCCTCTTTTGGGAGGCTAGAATATTTGATTCCACCTCAAGTGCAGCATATTGCATGTGAGATAAGGTTGGTGAACTCCTTTCTCTCAACAGTAAACAAAAATCTGAATAAAAAGCAACAGAATATGTGATCTTGGCAGAAGCATTTGATGGTTTTATCTCAGCTGGTATTTTGACATACATCCAGTTAAACCTCTTAGTGAAATCAAAGACTGACTCACTACTTTGTTTCCTCAAGTTTCTGAATTCTGTGATGTAGTAGACAAAATCTCTTCTGTCACCCCAATGTTTCAGAAATGTCTCATCCAATTGCTCGATTCCGGCAATGGAACCAGAAGGGAGTTCTTTGAACCATTTCCTAGAATGTCCATCTAGGATTTGGACAAAGACTTGTGTCCAAACATCTTCTTCTTCAATATTAAGGTTTTCTGCATAGCTGTAAAAAGCCTCAATATGTTCTTCAGCTGACACATCGCCTTCGCCTGTGAATTTAGGCATATATTTCCGATAGTCTCCCATTGGCATGGAAGCTACTGGGTTTGGCAATATGAGTGGTGCATACCTAGCAGCTAGGATTTGTTGCATCTTAGTCAAAGGAGGTGGTGCAGCCATGACTATCAGAGGAGGGGAAAATGATAGTTTCTTCTTCAAGTCTTCAACACTGGAGGAATTTGAAAGAGGTGAATCTTCTAATGGGAAAGAGGTCTGATAAGAGGCTCTGTAAAAATTTGCAAGTTGTCCAGCTAAATTTTCTTCACCCTTAGCAAATAGCTCTTGGATGAGATGTTCAACAGCAAGGAGACTAGTATAAATGTTCAAGTGGTCTTCTTGTTGTTGAGAGTGGAAAGACTCAAGGGAAGAAGAACTGTGGCTTCTTTATAAAGTCTTAGAGGTTTTTTCAATCAAATTATAGTCTATCAATTTATCATTACTAGGATTTTTCTGTTGATCAAAAAGATTTTGTACTTCTACAGTATTTACAGTTGTTTTTTCATCAGTGTTCTCTGAAAAGAACTCAAAATTTTCTGTAGTAGATTTTCTAGAACTGAAAAGAGGATTACCTTTTGTATTTGAAGTTTGAGCTTGAATCATATTCCCTTTCCTAAGAATTAATTCTGGATTGGACACTGGTGTGATCGGTGATTCTTGAGGATTCACCCTAGTACTGATCCTCTTAGGAGCCAGGATGAACCTGTGGAGTCGCCAGATAGATGATTACAACCAACTGAAAATGTCTAATCTTTGTATATCATCAAAGATCAGCTCTGTGTCATATCCCAGGAGAGCAGAGCTTGAATTTCGTCTCCCCGACAATGACGTCAATTTGTTATCACTCCAAGAAACTCCTTAGGGTTATAGGCTAAGGATGATTGGTAACTTAGAAATAATGGTTTTTATGTTTTTGGGACAATGGGGTCTTTAATGATTTATGTAAGAAACAACTCATCACACATCTAAAGATACAGTGCTTTTAGGAAACAATAATCAGATCAAGTAATTGAAAGAGAGGATGGAGAACAATATTCTTGATTGCCAATACAAGTGAATGTAGGGATTAATACAAGACAAAGAGAAATCCTTTAATTTCAAGTCTATGATCTCAATAAAGAGATAACAGTCTTCATGAACTAAAAGAAAATGAAACAAAGTACAGAAAATGAAAGATGGACAATTCTGATATTGAAAACGAAAGGAAACTGAACTTTATTTCTGCAAAAAAAAGTCTATACAGTAGCATAAAATATCTCCCAGTTTGAACCCTTGTCTCTTATCAAAAATAGGCTTTTATAGCCTCTTACAATCGGTTTTACAGATCCTAAAAACATGGATCTGTATTTAATAAAAAAAGTTCAAATCTAACTAAACAACTTGAAAATAAAGACTTAACAACTAAACTAGCATTCGAATTGTCTTCAATCTCAAAAATTCGCCATCTGCATCCTTCAGCTCCTGGAATCTGTGATGTGATGAAACGTGGCAAGACACCTGTCTTGACAATTGGATTTCTTCAACGTTCATAGTCGATATTTGAGGAAGTTTGTTTTACATGTGGTTCCCAAAATTCTCTCGAACCTCTGATGCTCAGTCCTTTGCATGCGATCTGATATCCCCTTGATACTCTGGAACCCCTTTATAATCTGTAAAAATTGACTTGTTCTGCCCTTGGCTTCCAAAAATGCTTTTCCTGCTTTCACCAGCTAATGGGCTTTATAATTCGTTGGTTAGCTGGTGAAAGTGTTGCCTTTCACCAACTAACGGGCCATAAAATTTTGCTTTGCGCTAGTGAAAGTTCTGTTTGAGCCAAAAATGGACTTTCACCTCCAAAATGCGATTTCAACAAAAAATCCATGTGTTTTTGATTTCTCCCCTTGCATGTTAACAACAACTTGAGAAAGTACCTTCAAATCTGGGTGGGACTTTTGCTTTTGTTTTTGCTTCAATCTTCTTATCTTCCTTTTAAGGCGCTTGGCAAGCCTACCATAGACTATTGTAATCTTTGGTGATCTTATGCTTTCTTTTCTTCTCTTTAACACTTTCCCGAGCCAGTCTCTCAAACACAGCATTGGGTTTTGCGAAGTTATCAAACAACTTCTTGTGCCTTTCTTTGATTACCCGTTCTAAGACTTCCTGCTGAGCAATTACCTCCTTAAGATGCTTGATTTTCTGCACTTTCTTGGACTTAGTGGTCTTTGAAGTTTCTCCTTCCTCAGTATGAGTAAAGGTCTCATAATTCTGTGCAATCTCAGTTGATTGTTCAAGACTCTTGAAGATAGGGCTCTCATCTTCTTTCTCTGGTTCTGAGTCTATGTAGGGTAGGTTTAATATGCTTATCTTCTTCTCTGTAAGCTACTCTATAGGCTGCTCTGTGGTAGTTTCAAAGTTCAACCTTTTCTTTGACCTGTGGGATTTCATACCAGAGATTATATCCTCTGGAGGTCCTGGCAGAGTCCTCCTCTTCCTTGAACTGCTTTGAGGATTCAACTGTCTCTTTCCACCTTTCCCCTGTTCATTTACAGGCTCAGTCTGTGTTTCAAAACCCTCCCAAAATAAAAAATGTTTCCAGCTCCTTCCTTGTTGTCTTAATTCCTCCAAAATGATCAATTTGATAAGGCCAAAGTGACACAGAGTATTTTTCATGCTTATGGGTTGAGCCCTAATTTTCTTGCAGACCTTAGTTAAACTCTTATGTAAGAAAAATGGTAAATTGAGGAGAGTCTTACCGGTGAAATGGTCTAGGAGCTTGAAATGATACATCATGAGTTTGTCATACCTGCCCTCTGAGGTTATGTAGAGTTGGATGCCCTTAAACAGCTCCTGCCACTCCTCTTCTAGATAGGAAACTGGCATGCTCTTTTTCCATGCATTGTGCCTGAACTCTTCCTTCAAATAAGCTCTGAAATTTAAATTTTTGGTGGCAGTAGTTTTGAACCAACTCTGGCCCGACCTTGGTAGGCTGGTTGTTGTAGCAATGGAATATTCATCTACAATGATCTCCAAAAATCCAACACGAGCCTTATTCCCATCAAAATTTTTGGAAAAAGCCTCTGTTGTTGACTGGTGACAACCGTTCTGCAGCCTCTCAACAAATTCGATGCAACCTGCGTTTGAAAAGTTCTTCTGTACTTATGGATGCGTCTGTAGGAAAGATAGGTTGTCCAACTCTTTTCCGAGTAGAGAACCACTACGTCTCCTCTCCATTTGCAGTTTGAAAACCCCAACGATTATGTATACCAACACAAAAAACTGTTATTCGGGTCGAGGTCTTGCACTGTTGAAATCACTCGACTCTGTTATTTCCACATTAGAAACTTAACAAACATTTGCGAACGATGCGTGATAGGGAAGCAATGATCTGATTTGATTTTGTCATCCCCGTAGTACATCTTCTGTACCTGCGCTAATGGATTTGAACTTGCCATCCCCGACGCCATGATTGTGGAGCATGAGTTTCTGAACCGGATCCGATTTGTAATCTGACTTGGACGTGGAACTCGAGTTTTCATAATTATCCACTTTCACCAGCGCGTTTGTCTTGATTGCATGACGTGAGTTGATCGCTTCATCATTTGATTTTGAAACGTGGATAAACGCATGTGATTCCCGCTTTCTCCAGCCAACGGCCCGTGAAAAACGCCCCTTAGCTGTTGAAACTTATCACTTTCACCAGCGCACAATCCTTTGGAAAACGCCCCTTAGCTGTTGGAAGTCATCACTTTCACCATCGCACAACTCACGACAATGCTTCTTTGGATGTTTGAAAGTCATCACTTTCACCAGCGCACAGACCTATGAGAGATGCTTCTTAGCTGTTGAAAGTCGCCACTTTCACCAGCTAACACTCATCTTTTAAACACACGTTAGTTGTTGAAAACATTTTATGAAAATTTCGAAAAGAATACTTGTATGGGTCATCTTATTTGTAAGACAAAAATCAAAACCTAACTCTTGCAGCTAGAAAAACTCAAAATCAATTTGAGAAAACTACTAATAGCCATGCTATCCACCACAAAATGCGACCAAAGGGACGGGTTCATTTTGGGAGCTAACAGGTTATATTCCATAAAATATACCCCCCACTTGGTGAGGGGACCAATGATGACGACTGGGTGAAGAGGGGTTGGGTGCGAGCACATTTTCCTAGTGAACACTTGCCAAGGGTAACACTTCTTGACCCCTTCAACACAATCTTTAAAAATTGACGGCCAAAATAACCGACTCGTAATATCTTTTGGGTTGTCGCAAGCCTAGAGAAATGACCACCAAAAGCCCCATTGTGATATTCATTGAGAACATACTCAACTTCCTCGTGAGTCAAGCAATGACGTAAAATATTATCTACCCCTTGACGATACAAAGTGTCGCCAATAATAAGGTATTTTTTATCCTGATCACATATAAGTCATCGATAGTATCTCGAAAGATGTTGGGGTAGCTTCAAGGTTTTAAGATAGATCAAAATGTCTCAATACCATGGGTATGAAGATAAGATAAGGAAGATATGTTCATATTTGAATGAATCTTCATGAAAAGTTTCCTCATCTAGTCGAGGGAAGTCTGATATCAACTCGACTAAAACTAGTTATTTTTTAGACTTCACCGAAGCGAAATCGAGAGAAAATTCTTGTAAAATAAAAATCCACTTATTGTATTTTTCCCCTATGATACGCTAGTGAGTATGTATTGAAATGGATTGATATCCACAACTATGGTAGTTTTTCAAAGTAATATATAATGTCATAATCTTTGAACCACATGTATGGTGGCCAAGGCCAGTTTCTCTATGTGAGATTATTTAAGTCCTGGAGCGAATAGGTTTTGAATGAGATAGTAGACAATTTTCTCATGGTGATCATCATCCTCTTGAACAAGAACCATACCAATCATCCCTTCAAACAAAACGATATAAAAAGAATAGTATCTACTATAGTCTGTAGGCTTCAATAAAGGAACCGATACCAAACCTTTCTTAATAGCATTGAAGGATTCCTGGGATCACTCATCCCATATAAACAAAGTATCCTTCTTCAAAATATGCATGAAACCTTTAGTTAAATTGGCATAGTTCGCTATTAACCAATGCAGGAAATTGGCCTTCCCCTGTAAACCTTGAATTTGTCTAATGTTGCACAAGGGAGGCAATTGAAGTATTGCCTCAAGCTTCATAGGATCTACCATGATCCCATTCTCAGACACTAAGAATCCTGAAACATGGCTAGACCCAACACAGAAGATGCACTTGTGAGGTTTCAACTAAAGGTGATAGTAACAACATCTCTCAAATACTAATCGAAGGTGAGAAGAGTGATCTATTCTCTTGCGAGAGTGAGTAGAAAGATCATCTAAGTAATCTTAGACAATATGCTTAAGATCGTGAAAATAAAAGGTCATGGCACATTGGAATATTTATCCAACATTTTTAAGGCCAAAAGGAATTTTCTAGTATGAAAAAGTACCCCAAGGAAAAATAAATGTTGTCTTATGTTGATCCTCAGGTTTGATTTGAATTTTATTATACCTTGAAAATCTATCCATAAAAGAAAAGAATTTGCTTCCTGCGCACTCATCAAGAATCTGGTCAATGAAAGGAGTAGGAAAGGTATCTTTAGGACAAGCCTTGTTCAGGTCTAAAATATTCATACATACATTGATGGTTCCTTGCTTTCTATTTACGGTAATGGGGTTGGACACCCATTTAGTCAAGGGAACTGGGTAGATGAAACCACCACTAAGTAGCTTCTCTACCACTTCCTTAATAACAGGGGCCTTCCTAAGATTAACAACTCTAAGACGTTGTTGAACACGTTTAGAATCTAGATAGGTTTTAATATCATGTTTGAAAATGTTCGGGTCGATCCCTAACATCTCTTCATAATACCAAGCGAAAACATCTCAAAATTATTTGAAGAGATCGGTGTAGATCTTAATTTCTTCATGCGAATAATCCACAGTGATATATATGTTCTCATTTTTTTCAGGAATACAAGGTATGTTGATCAAGATGGTAGGAGAAATATTTGACATTTTTCCCTCTACATGAATACCATGTGTATCTAATGGAACCATGGCGTGACTGACCATCTCACTTAAGGTAGATGTAAAGTCATCATGTTCAATCTTAACAAGCTCTGGGAGGAACTAGGACTGATGACGCATATCTTCCCAAGGCCTGTCAGAACCATACATGGCCTCTAAGATGGCTTCATCCGAAGGTAAAGTATCATCGAAGAAATAATGTGAAAAATATAATTGAGTAGACCATATGGGATCTATAACATGATCCACCTCATCCATCTACAAGGAGGAAGGATCTGGCTCGGTAGTAATGTCAAGAATAGAATGATACACAACCTCTTCTATTGACAATGGAATTTCCATCCCAATGTGTAACTGACCTTCGTACGGCATATTCAGGGAAGGTAGGGTCCAAGGGTTGTTGAAATATGAATTATGGAAAGGAACCAATGTCATCGATGACGAAGACTCAATGGAAATGGCATGAATATGGTGAATTGGTGCCATGAAATAAAAGCTAACCATCAAAGAGGAATAGATTCCAACACCGACATCCTTAGTTTCCTACTGAGAATTGTCGATCACAAGGATCGACGGTCCAATCGATTCACTAGGACTGGAGGTCCAACCGATGCACTAGGACTAGTGTATGCAAAGGACAACTGCTTAATCGTCACTATTTTTCCTTCTTGAGGGAAACACAAAGTGTGTAAAATGAATGACACAATGGATTTCATGGAATAAGTACAATTATTTCCTAGTAGTAAATTATAGTCGAGAGGTGTATCAACCACCTCGACATCAACCTCCACTTTCTTCCCACCTAACTGGACCGAAAAAGAAGGAATAATTTTGTGGGGTCGAAACGAACACCTGTAAAATGAGGTCAACATAGTCATAGATTGGGACAGGGTTGGAGATCCAATGGTTTTCGAACATATTAGGGACATCACACATGTCATAGATCCTTCATCAATTATAATATGTTCAATGGCAATTTTTGTGTACTCCACATGGATTTGAAAGGCCACGTGGTAAGGTAAGTGACGCTTAACATCCATGAATTCAAACTTGATAACCTTCAAGCCACACGGGCCTAGGGATTGTAATGTAGATACCAAGGTGTTCCTCCGTGAAGGACACATATGGAGCACCTCCAAAGCTGACATTGGACAAGGGTTTTGGCCTAGATCTTCGACAATCAAATAGTTATGGGTGGCTCTAGCATTAGGATTGTAGGAAAAGTGCTTTAGTATTCCTTTCGAAATATGAGGTGGAGGTTCTAACTTTTAAATATGAAAGGGTTTTTCTGGAGGAGGAGGGGACTCTAGACCTATGAAATTTTTTAAAGAACAATAATCACAATATCGAGCTGCTACATCAATCTAAGACTTGACCATATTGACACATATATGGCCACCTTCATGTGTCGATGGTTTTGACTCCCGCTCAATGCATTTTCGGTGTTGGATGACCCAGAGGCCATGTGTTGATTATGTGGAAATGGATTTTTCAACACAGTGGGCAGCTACGATAAGAGCCTCAAGTATTCCTTGATTTTGGGGCATAGGTGGGTAATGTGATCATCTTTACAAAGTTTAAAAGTAAAATTCACCTTCCTCTTTTCTTTCTTTCCCTCACCAAAATTATTATTTGATCTATCATTGTTAGTGTCATCCTTGGATTTATTATTATTTTCCCCACATTTATGATTATGACTTTGTCCTTTATTTTTATTCCCTCCTAGTTGTTGGTTAACATTTGGGTCAGCCAATGACTATACAGAATGCACATCCGTCGACTAGGTGGGGGTGGAGGACGAATCCGAAGCTTGTCCTTCTATAGGTTGTATTAGAGACAAATATTTCAACAGGTTCATCACCAAGTTTGTATATTTAACATTGGCAGATCCTATGATGCCATCAACATGAGGCTCAGGATTTGTTTCTATGATCATAGTTCGACCGCGGTGTGTCAGGAAGAATTTCATAAAGCATCCCATATTGAGAATATATGAGGCCCAATTGTTAGGCTTTGAAAATAGATTCTTCCTCAAATGTTACTCTGAATGTAGAGACATCCTTCGAAATATAAGGAAATAATGGCTTAAGGAACCATTCCAATAGAAAATATGGAGGAATGTAGGATTTGATCAACCTATTCCATCTACACCAATACTGTATATGGTCCAAGATATGTGTGGCTTTATCTTGGCGGAAGGCTGACAAAAGTTCTATTTTCATATCATAATGAACCAACAACTAGAAGTTGTTGATAAATACCAATACCATCTAGCTAAAGGTTCCATATGTTTCCCCCTGGTAGATCAATGTACCATTTAGTGGCGACTCCTATGAGGGTGCATTGAAATAGCCTCAAACGAATAGAATCATCATTCAGGAAGTTGGATGAGCATCATAGATGAAAAGTAGTGACGTGATCACCCAGATCCTCACCAATATTACCTTCAAATTTTGGAATATCCTAAGGAACCTTGGTGGGGATGGGGGGCCATAAAAAACCATGACACATAAGGTCATACATTATTTTTTACAAATCTGACAGATTAAGTGTGGCTAGAAAAAGGAGCCATGGTTGCAGTGCCTGAGCCCATGCTCCTAGGAAAGATTGGGGATGAGGGATTGTAGACCATCTATGGTTCTGGTATATACCATGTCCCTATCCTATAGGATAATATCCTCCTCTAAAGTGATTCATGAAGGGTTGTATGGGCACCATACCTATGGAAGAAACATGATGAGTGTTATATACGTTTCCCCCATACAAAGGGACTCTGTGTTGGGGGTTATCTATAATGAGAAATTGACTCCCTCTGGATGAAACACCAAAGGACATAGGGGGATTATCCATAATAAATGAATTCATCAGAAACGACATGGAGGAATATGGGATGAAGGAATAAATATAGGAATTTAACTATTCACTCGGTTGAGCACTCGATCTCGAAGCATCAAAACTAGGATTGGGCTTGGAGGAAAGGGGATTCCAACCTCCAACTGTAGAATTCGCTTGGGGAATATGATGTCTACCAAATTAGAAAGTAGCATAAGGAGGTTTATTTCCCCCATACCCAAAACTAGGATTTGAGTTAGCCATTGAAACATAGGATGAGAGTTGCGACGTCATGTTGGGCATACCAATGTATTAACTAATAATCATGACTCGAAATACAAAAAATATTTCTAAAAGGGTTCATTCTTGTGGTTTGAGTAGAACTCACAAGTTGGGTATCACTAGAGGTGGGGATCTACGACACCCCCACTGTTGAGGAGGAATTAGTTGAAGGGATCCCATTAATCATAGAAGAGAAGGGATTATGACTCAGTACTCGCAACTAGAGGATCACGAATCTGGAAAGTGGAGATATATGTACCATGTTTATTAACTCTATTCCTTTTAGAAGGAATATTCGGTAAAGGATCGATATGTGGTGGTAACTTCAACAAATGGTGAGATCGGAGAGGAGGTTGGTATTGCTCCATGATGACTCAATACTCGAGATATAAAACAAAATCCTAGCACCAACTAATAATCAGAGAGAAAACCAAAATAAAGAAAAAATTCCAATGCCCACAAACAAGATATAGAGTTTGAGAAGGGGCCTCCTTCACTAGAGTAGGTATGTCTCTCCCACAAGGGTCCTGAGACTCCCTTCAAAATATCATAGGTATTAGAATCAGTTATAAGGGCCCTCATGGGATTAACATCAGAGTTGGTCAGATCCCCCCAAAGAGGTAATCGTCCATAAAGGTTGTGTGTTGTTCAACCCTTATATGACTCAAGGTACCTACAGAATAACCCTTGCAGGTAGCCTATGTGGCTACCTATGTCAAGAAACTAGATTCACTAGAATATAACCAATGCACAAGTGAATGGTCATAAGTCTGGTCCACCGTATGGGAATGGTAACAAAGCCCGAAATATCGAAAGCACTGCCTCTCATGGAGGTAAAGGTACTAGAAAGAATCCCATATACAAATAGAACCCCAGATATATATCTTACACTAAGAAGGTATTATAGGTCTATCTCTGCAACCAACTTTGTATGAACTCATGTTTAACTCCAGTGTGAGTGGAGACTCCTAATGTCATTGGTTACACAATGGGTTTCACCACTCCGTGGTTAGACATATATGTTTAGTTTAATAACCTTGGAGAAGTTTATGTTGGAGTTAATTGAGACACACCTAGGATTTTTTTTTCCTAAGTTTTTTCCTTGTTTATTAGTCATTATCTAGTCTCCTATATTTTAAGAAGAATATTCATCTAGGGAGAGTATTTTTTTCAGTTTGACTAGTTGAGTGGAGTCTAGATGTTGCAATAGTTTTGTCACCATGAAAAATTGGGATCATCACCAGCTAATGCACATTAGACTTGGTATCATCACCACACTATCACATTACCCATGATTCCCTGATCTCCTCCTCACTTCACTCAGTTTCAGTTAGTTAATTGAAGACTGGTAGACTAGTTAACTCAACTAGGTGGTAGTTCACTCGCGTAACTGCCTAAGAGACTAGAATAGGTGGAATTTTACTCCCCTAGCTATTGGTGTGTGTCCATATCACTCTATAACACCACTATGGCACATTTTCTCCTCCTCCAATGCACATTGGTTGAGTTATACAGAGTATATCATGTGTAAATTATTCATTATTCATCATGGTTAATGAGAATTCTTCCATTCTTTATCTCTTGATTATTATTTATTAATTCTCTCTACAAATGTGTGTGGTATTTTCTATATATATATTCTATGTAGGTTCAACATATTTACATGGTATCAGAGCCGACAGACTGCTAAGAAAAATCTACACCAATGTTTTTGCAGGTATCAAAGATTGAAGAGAACGGAAAAATGGAATTCCCAAAATAATTCATTCTTACACATTAAAATTACTTTGCATGGAAGGAGAGAATAATCATTCTTCTTCAAACCTGAGGATTGTACAGGTTAAATTTGAATACAGATACCGAACCGATATCATCCATAGAAAAAACCAAGTATCTAAATCGAATGGATGAAGCATTCAGAACAATTTGCAGTCTCATCTCTCCTGATCTCCTTTTTCACATATCTTCCTGCAAAACCCCCATGAAGCCTGGACCACCTTGGAAGGGATATTTGGAAAATAGGATGAGATGAGGGGACACATGCTAGAGTTGGAATTTCTCACATTGGATCCAAAAATCTTCGACAATCTCCAAGATTTCTTTACAAAATACAAGGATTTATTGTCGCAACTCAAAGTTTGCAGGGTTGATAAATCTAAGGAGGAGAAACAAATGGTTCTCAAAATTATCTCCAAAATTGGTCCTGAATTCTCCGTGTTCATATCCACATTCCATTCAGTCAAATTTTCCTTTGGATCCACCTAGAAGATGCCTTTTCTTGAGGAATTTATCGAATACCTAACACAAGATCAAATCAAGCTCATCAACATCAAAAAAATCAAAGGC
Organism: Picea engelmannii; assembly: GCA_009831015.1. Lineage (NCBI taxonomy): Eukaryota > Viridiplantae > Streptophyta > Pinopsida > Pinales > Pinaceae > Picea > Picea engelmannii. Next base: position 278,309 of record ML779724.1, read on the forward strand.
CCAAAGGCGCATGTGTTGGATTATTGAGAGGGGGGTTGAATCAGTAATAGCATAATTATAATCATTTTTCTTCAAATGTTATATCAATGTAGAATTATTATCCAATAATGAGCAGTAAGAAATAAACAATCACACACATATACAGTACACCAGTGTTTTACGTGGAAACCCAAATTGGGAGAAAACCATGAAATGTGTTTTCTTATATGTATTGAAGAATTACATTCATTGGAAGCACCAACTTCCTTTTTTTTCCAGCTGCAACTGGAAGGAGGCTCCAAACCCCCATTTTCTCAGGCTACAACCTGAGGGAAGCTCCAACTCCCCAATTTTCTGGCTACAACCAGAAGGAGGCTACAACCCCCAATGTTCTCTAGCTACTACCACCTGTCCTTGCCCCATCCTGCCACCTTGAAGTAGAAGAAGAATGATGGAACCACTATCACACTATCACTATGAGATATACACTATAAAACTGTACCAATAAATCTGAAACATGCATCAACCATGCATCAACCTGTACCTCAATTTGTAATCAACCTGTACCATAAACAAGTGTATCAACCATGCACCAACCTGTGATCAATCTGTACCATAAACAAGTGCATCCAACTATGTACCAAGTATGTACCAATCATGTGTCAACTACTCATCAACTATGACTCATCAATATGTACCAACATCATCAACTATACACCTCATGTATGTGCGTCAACTCAACAACTACTTGTCTCAACCATGTACTCAACATGTACCACAACCAAAATCCCTCATCAATTTCATCATCCAAATCTGATTTGTAGCTTTGTAATAGACCTGGGTTATATTATCACATTCCTTCAAACCTTCCTTAACTTTAAAAACAAGAGACTAACATTTTCATCAAACTTTTCTTTAGTCTCACATGCCTAGTTTTGGATTAGTCAACAACCCTAACTTGAAGTAATCATAACTTTGAACCTATAATGTATAAATTTATGAAACTGATACACAATGTTATTCATTTTGTTTTGTTCAATTTATCCAAGTTTCACTACTTGGAATCTCTCAAAAAAGGAGATATAACAAAAATGGCATGCCTTGCTGAATTATGGCTTATTCTAGAGAGCGATCTTGTAGAGCGTACCCCACACAAAATATTTTATGAATTGATATGAAACTATTAAAAAACATATTGCAGAATGTACCCTAACCAACACATTTGGTCTTACTTAATTTTTATCTGTTATGAAGAAGTTATGACGTTTTTACCCGAAACACCTGATTTTGACTAGTTTCAGGACTGGCCACAAACCCTATTTTACATGCAGTGTAACTCCAAAAATAAAACGACCCACAATATGAATTTGTTACCACAGATACCTGGATATTGTTTTCTCACTTTCATATCAATTTCATGGTCTCAATCATTATAGAAATAAAGTTATAGCGAAAATGGTGAGATGACCTGTAAATAACATACCTTAGAAAACACCATCAAAAGAATTTATCCTTCCTTGCATTTCGGCCTTCTTTTATTCACCTTCACTCATAATTCTGGTTTAGATATACTTAGTTACCTCAGACACATATATATATTCAATATATTCAAGTTTAATTCAAATGAGAGAGCCTTGCCTCTTATTTATACTCTCCAAGTAGCTTCCTTAAAGACAACTTCTAGGTCACTTGGCCCACTTTCCTTATTTTAGGGTTGGGTCCACTTCTAATTTCTCCATTAAATTTATTATTGAAATAATTTATTTTGTATTCACTTTGAATTATAATACACTAATCACTTCGCTTTATTATTTACCATTTAAAATCTCTTAAACCACTTTGACTACTTTGACCTTTTGGGGCTTCTAGATGACATATGAGGGTCCTCCAACTTCCTAAGGCCATAACTCTCAAACCGTGAGGAGTTATGTGACATTATACATACCACTAGAAATGGCATGATATGTACTATCCATATAGAATAGTATTATCTGAAAATATATCATAACTCATACCGTTACCCATAAAAAAAACTTGGGTCCATTACCCAAACATGGGGTCTCCATCTTCTGATGGCCATAACTCTTTAACGGTGAGGAATTATTTGGCATTCCACATACCATAGAAAATGACATGACAAGCACTATCCATCTAGGATATTTTCCCTGACAAATTCACTTTCCTTCATCTCATTATTCCACAATTAATCATGGGTTCTCTTACTCCACAAAGTGTCTTCTCATGAGGGCTTTCACCATAAGGGGACCACTTTGGATTTCATCCATATTTACTTCTTATCAACCATGACAAAACAATAATGAGTCATATTTACATCAAACAATATTGGGCCCATTACCCAAACCTTTGTTCTATGGGGCTTTCTTGAAGGGTTGACATCAATGACAACCAACCTTACTCAACAATCTCCCCCTTTGGCATTGATGGCAACACTATGATGAAATACTGAAATCATATCACTCATGCTCCCCTTGGAACCATGTGTTTGTCCTCTGCATTTGATAAATATGCTCCCCCTAGAACCATGCCTATGTCCTCTGCATATGATAAATATGTTCCCCCTGGAACCATGCCTCTGTCCTCTGCCTCTGATAAATCTCTCCCCCTTTTTCATGAATGGAAAAGGTATCTTTCTATCCAGGGATGCTCCCCCTGACAGAATGTCCTCTTATGGTGCTTCCTTGTGTACATCTAAGACATATAAGATAATCATTCAAAAAGCATTCAAAAAGCATTCATTTTTGGAGTAGAAATAACTCCAATTCTTTGGCGAAGATATTCAAAGGATTCCCGTGGAAGTGGTTTTGTAAAGATGTCTACCACTTGTTCTTTTGTGCCCACATACTCAACTTTGATGTTCTTTTCTGCAACTTGTTCCCGTAGAAAGTGATACTTGATTGGAATGTGCTTTGTCTTGGAGTGCATCACCAGGTTTTTTGAGATATTGATGGAACTTGTATTATCACAATATATTGGAATGGGCTCATCATACTCAACCTGTATATCTTTCAAAGTTTGTTTCATCCAAAGAACCTGTGTACAACATATTGTTGTTGCAATATACTCTACCTTGGTTGTATATAGAGATACCGATGATTGTTTCTTGCTTAGCCATGACACCAAACACTCACCTAAGTAGAACGTTGCTCCAATGGTGTTTCGTCGGTCATCAATACAACCTGCCCAATCTGCATCTGTGTAGGCAATAAGTGATAGATCTTTTCCTTTTGGATACCATAATCCAAACTCTTATGTTCCTTTGAGATATCTAAAGATCCTCTTTACTGCTAATACATGTGAT
>ML779724.1:294610-329322 GCA_009831015.1 Picea engelmannii
ATCTTGTACTTGAACATTTAAGTGGGGTAAAAGGAGGTTTCCCCCTCGAAGAGGCTTATTATCTGATATTATCTCTTTTTCAAGGCGTTGAGTACTCTTCTTGAGGTTTTTCTATGCTATATTGATGTTTGGTTCTTAACACTTTTCCACATCCATCAATCAGAAAATGAAGGTATGTGCTCATTGTTTTGATGATTTCTCACGTTTCATATGGATTTACTTTCTCAGGCAAAACTCTGAGGTCTTCCAACACCTCAACGATTTCAAAGCCCTTGTTGAGACATAGTTCAGAAATAAAATCAAAATCCTCTGAACCGATAATGAGGGAGAGTATGTCAATAACGATATTAAAAATATTTTTCATGAGAAAGGGATTCAGTTGCAACACACAGTTCCCTATACTTCGCAGAAAAATGGAGTTGCTAAGCGGAAAACCAGATCTCTAAAAGAGATGGAATATTGCATGCTACATGCAAAGTCACTACCACAGATACTATGGGTCATGTTGTTCCTGATATTAAACTTAATGCTCAAAGGATAATGTCAGGCATCAAGAAATTTTATGAGAGTATATTTTTAATGTGCTTTTTCTACCTTAGTTATATGAGAAAAAATCCTTAAATGGAATTAACAATTTGACAACACAGAGGCCATATTTCGTGTCTGAGTCAAAATTGTAATATTGAATGGAGCGAAAGAAAGATACAAAATTGTGAAACAAAGTAGGTCATCAATTACAGAAGAGTCCCACCTTGTTGCAGTAGAAGAAAAGAAATAATGTAACCTTGAATAAAGTATAAAATAAAGGAATCTACTCAACAAGAAGGTCTTGATTTACTCACAGTAAATGCAGAGGAAAAGATCCCTACCTAATAAATTACTGATGCAATACGATTATAGTAGTTGGTTTACTAAATTGAAATCAAACATTTATCAAGGAATACATAAGAAATGCTGAGAAATGGAAAACAAAGAAACACATAACCCAGATTTAACAAAACTCGAATCTTTGTCCGCACTTGTATTAATTCTCTATTAGGAGAGTTTTCTCTGTTACAATCGGAAAGAAGCAACCTAAAATAAGTCTTTGATATATGTATTTATACAAAATGGTCTCAACCCAAAACGGTTGGAATTATCATAATTTAAAAGTAGTAAATATTACAATATGCAAAACTAAAAGTTTCCATTAGCATCTCCTCTATCTCTTCACCTTTTGGCAGAGATGTTTCTTCTTCTCCTCCTTTATCTTGGAAACAATTGGCATTTGATCATGATCTGTGTGGGTAGTATGTACATGTTGTCTTACTTGTTTCCATATGTTCTTGCTTTCCCATATTCGATACACTGGATGCACCTACTCACTAACTGTACCACCAACCCAAAAGGTTATATTGCTTCATTTGCCTAAAAAATGTATAGCTTCTTTTCCACCTGAGGCAACCTATCCTATATATTGTTTGCTACCAAATATGTGGCCTGTAGTTGCAAACTAGGATCCACTATCCATTTGTTTATTTGGATAAGATCGATTTGGTTCATTTGTTGGATGATTGTTTGAGCTTCTTCTTTGCTTGTCTTTGAATTTTGTTGATTATTTTCTATGTCAATCTGCCCCAAGGATTCGAGGATACTATCTCCTTCAACATCAAGTATCCCTTTATCTATTGAATACAATACCTCTTCACAAGATTTATTTACCTCTCTGGCCAATCTTTTTCTTTCGGCCAGATTTGTTTCTCAGGATTTCAAAATTATGTCGCCTTGGGTTTGCTCAGAAAGAGACAATCAAGGAACCTATGATACATCATCTTTTGGTATTAGTAATACAACCTCCTGAAAATTAGCTCGAGCTGCAAGGGTTTCTCTTTCCTTGATGTAAATGTTATTCAGGGAAAGGTATACCACCCAGTAAAATTTTTGAATGGCTTCTACTTTCGTAAAAAGATCTTGTTGGGTTGATTCCATATTTTCATGTACTTCTAGTGCCTAAGCTTGAAATAATTCCATTTCCATTGTTGTACCTTCAGCCAAGTCTATTTTGGCTTTTATTTTCCTGATCATTTCTTCCTATTGAGTGGATAATTCTCTATTGGCCTGTGAATTTTGATACAGTTCATCAAGGTTAATTTTGAGTTCTTAAATCTATTGTCTGTCATAGGCCATGACCTGTTCAAAATCCTTATTCATCTGATTTCTCACATCTCATTCCACGACCATCATCTGGTCTTACAACTGGCTTACTAACATATTTTTTTGTTTCAGTTGCTCCACTAGATTTTCCACTGAACACTAATTTGTAGTGGGAAAGGCACTTAATGAGCCTGCCATCTCCCTAGCGAATTATGTATCATCTAGGCCATGTCCATCATACAACATTCTTTTCCTTTTAACTGTTGCACCTTCTTTTTGATGCATTTCTCTTTTAACTATGGCCCTCCTCTTCTTGCTGAAAAAGAAGTCCAAAGGAGGCATCTCTTCAATTGAAATCGAATTAAGGTCCTTTATAAATATGACTTCGGCATTTGGATTTCCTCGACTTGACTGTAAAGGTGTTAATGACATAATGGGGCTACCTATCTCTGTTGATGGTTGTTTCTCTGTATTGTTGGTAGCTGGTTTATCTGGTGTAAACGGGGATGTATCCTATCCCTTTTTTTATCAAACCTTCGAGTTGAGATTTTCCTTGATTACTTGGTGGATTCGATAATGAAGTATCCACTTTCTGTGTTAAAAATTCATTTTTCTTCAGATCTTCCTAAGTATCTTGTTTGTTGGAACTTCCTTCCTCCAAAACCTAAGGTGTAGCCTCCTGTGTAGATGAAGGTGTTATTGGTTCTCCCTGTAATACTTTGGGAAAAATACTCCTTCTGTTTTTTTGAAAGTTGTAGAAACTAGATAATTGATAGGGAGACAAAATTCAGACTCTTCTCAATACTTCCTCGTATGACCTGGCTCCCCTGAATATTTTATCCTTTGGGGAAATCTCATGCACATATTTATTTAACTTTTATAGAGCCAGGTGATATTCCATGATCTTCTGGGGATCATGCCTCTTAAACTAAATATTGACTAACTTGACAACTTCTAGAGCTGCAACCTCTACTTTCGAATGGCCGAAATCTTGCAACGAAAACATACCAACCTGAAGGGGGAAGGTTGGCCATAACTGTTTCTGGGCCACTTTAAATTATTTACTGATGCCCCCTGTTACATTCTGATAAGACACCTCTCGAAATACCAACCGATATGGTAAAAACTTTGGTAGATCATGGGGGGGAACCAAGCACCCAAAAACCATGATGTAGAATTTTTTTTCCTCAATATACCAGTCTATTATTTTTCCCACGTTAGCCATGATTCTGTCTGAAATTTTGGGAGGCAGGAAACCCTATAGGGAGATATGCATCAACACCATGACATAATGACATATTCATAAAATAAATCTTTGTCTTTATCCTCCCACAACTTGGAGTGATAGAAATGGATGGGCTCGATGCTGGTCGGGGCCCAACTCCAGCTCATCAGAGGGAAAGGAATCGTAAAACAAATGGAATCCATGATGTATTATAACATATAGAAAGGGGAAGGCTTCCCTTTGGGCTTCATTGACTGGTACTCTATGATTTCCTTATCCATATTGTCTGATAACATCTTGGCCCAGTTGAAAGAGAAGCCTTATGCCACTTCATGCATAATTGGTACCCATGCCAACAAGAAATGAGCGAAGTCCTTCTTCCCGAAAAGTCTACACAACATCATAGCCATAGAAATCATATGGGCGTCTAATGAGCCTATGACATATATTCCATGGGTATCTGCTATGAGTTTCTCATCATGTCACCACCAGTCCTTGGTTAAATCCAGGCAGTTTTTTCCATATTGCATGCACTCTTATTTGTCGAATTCCATTATGAAAATGACATTGTAACTGTATTTGAAAATGAGGGATAATTTATACATTACCTGTATATGCTTTGGTCGAAAAGACCCAGCAACAACCTTCTGTGAAATGCAGATGCTCCTGGTTGAGATGTCAACGTTTTCCAGGGCCCAACCTATCATGTTGTTATACGATATGAGCCTCGGCCACATGACTATTTTGTGTATCTTTGAATGAGATATATCCCTGAGCTTAGTCGCATGAGTTTCAATTACTTCGTCGTCGGAATCCTCTTGGAAATTTATCAACTCATCTTGTAGAATATCAAACACATGTGTCTAGGATTTCATGGTATCTATAGCTCTCGGTGAAGTATCTGAGATAATATATGTGTTTGGATTTACGCTCTCACCAACTGCTTTAGCCATTTTTCATGGTGCCATGATGTTAATGAAATCACAACTGTGTTACTTGTTACAGGGAAATTCATGAGCTTCTTAGTCTGCTAAAACTTTCTTTTATGCAAGAATGAAAATAGAATTCAAAATCCAATATCCTTATTCACCTTAAGTGTACTGATTTATGAATACCTTTACTGACGATAAATTCATTTTCCTTAATGGTAAAATCTAGGCGAAAATCTGCAATCTCTATTGAAATCATTAACATTGATTCATGATTAATTCCATTAATATCAGTGGTTCGTGATCAGGGGCTCGGATGAAATAGGTTCAAAAATTCCTGAATCATGAATTCGCGAAAAATTAGTTGTGAGATAAAAAAAATTAAGTGATTAATTAACCTTGTTTAACTTTAAACATTTTCGGGTATTCGAACTTCGGGATTTTAACGGTAGCTCGAGATAAAATTCCCAAAAACCGAAACCGTGAAAAGATTAATTATTAGATAATCATTTTTAACTTTAATTAAACCTACTTAATGTTTAAGGTATTTCGTAAGTTCAGACTTCAGGAATTCAGAATGTGATAGATGGAGAATATCTGAACTTCCAAAGTGAGAAGTTATTAATTAACTTTTAATCGATCTTAAATTAGTTAATGGAGGTTTAGCTTTTTGGAATTCACTTCTTCATGTATTGGCAAGTTAAATTTTATTAAATTTCTGACAGGCCATTACCCGTAGTGATGTTTCAAGACTCGGGAAGATATATGTGTACTATGACTAGGATCATTCGAACACTTTTCGGTTATCGGGACTTTAAAGTTGGGACATGGAGAAACGCCTAAAGCAAAAAGCTCCGAAGAAGCCTCTAGTGGCTTGAATTTTTAACAAGCAGGTGGCTCCAAAACTTAGAGAAAAATAGGGTCGTTCGATCAATGGGGGGACTTAATCGATGGTGGACCTCGTGCACATTTTATGACTAGAAGAAAACTTGATTTTACATTTGAAAGACGACTTCTGAGTTATTAGTAAATATCAAGGCTTAGGGTTTATATATGTTCCAACAAGCTGATGAACCTAATTATGCAACCTACATCCAAAACAGATCTCCCCATAGATCTGTGAAGGATAAGACCCCCTACGAGGCTTGGAGAGGCCTCAAATTCGAAGTGACACACTTTCATATTTTCGGTTCATGTGCATGGGCCCGGATTCCCTCTAAAAAGAGGAAGTCACTTGATCCACAAAGCACAGGGTATGTATTTGTTGGATACCCCAACGGTGTGAAGCGATAGAAACTTATTGATATTTCCTCAGACTGACTCATCATTAAGAGAAGTGTTTAGTTCGAGGAAAGTGTCTCGCATGTACCCCAACAACCATGTTGAGCCTCTAAATTGACATCCCCACTATCCTATTATACTCCTCATCTATACCTTTTTGGCTTACCTAAGCTTGGATAAATGACAAAGAACACTACCATTAGCCACTGATGAGTTCATAAGGTAAAGTATAATTAATTCATGCATTTTTGTGGTTTATTGAGATAGGGGACTAAATGTTTCATGTAATAATGTTTCAACTTGCCATGTATAACTTTTGAACTCTAGATGAGTATAGGCTTTTCGTACCAAATCAACCATCTGGTACTTATGCGCCATATTGCCACTGTCTGAATCAGGTACCAACCGCACCTTCCATTCAGATCTGGCACCAAATCTCACCTGTCGCGATCTCGTACCAACAGTCGTAGACTATCATGATCCGGTACCAACCACTTGTGCACTGTTCGGATCCAATACCATTTACCGAATCTCACCTGTCACGATCCGATACTAATATAGGAAGCATAATATACCAAGTTTACCTCCATATCGTACTAAAGATAATTGTTGGATGTTTGTTGAATCATTAAAGCTCTAGAAAGGTTATGATAAGCTTGTTTGCCTATTGCTTCATCCTCATACACTTCATGTCATGAGGATGAAGCTTAAAATATGTAACCGAATATATAAATTTGACAATTGACTGATTTGCTAAAGATTTCACCTCTTTGTGTTTCATGACTAAGACTGTTGAAATAGTCATGGAAAGGATGGTGGAGGTAGTCATGAAATAGTCCGGGAAGAAAGAGAAACCCTAATGAATTGACTAATAACCCTAGAAGCCTTGTCGGCTCAAGAAGATAATTTATATTAGGCTATTAGCCTCCAAGAGAAGAAGTCGGCCAGAATTAATAATAATATACTGAAAAAACACATACCCAGAAGGAGAAGTCGGCCCCAGGAAACTAGCAGGATTACTATAAATACAAGGCACTAGTTCTCATTTGACATCATCTCAGAATTGCAGTTTCCCAGTTGGTGTGCACTGCAGTTGCAGTCTGGTGCGCAGGTTTGGAGGAGGGTTGCAGGTGCAGGTGCAGTAGCAGCTAGTTTCAGTATTGGGTTGGATATCTCTTAGCTAGGGTTTGGAACAACTGATCAGTCTTTTGTGTTGCGCTATCCTTGGGGAGAGATGTGCTACTCTTTGTTTGGCTATCTAGCCTACGGTTTGCTTCCAGAGGAATTCTCAGTCAAGGTTAAGGTGCTCGGAGGGAGGCTTCGGCCTGTGGTTGGGTGACGAGGGTATCGTCAATGGTAAAACGAGCACACCATATTCTATATTCTAACAACATAATGGAGTAGATAGCCTCTCTGTGAAAGACAACCAAAGTGTGTTTTGATTTGTTAGTTTGTTTTATTTCCAGCATTGTTAATCTAGAATAGTCCTATACTCATGACAGGGATGATTTTAGGGGCTAAATTTCGCTCATGGGCTAATTTTCCATGGTTTTTCCAAAAACGAGATTCTCTATTTTAAAAATGATTCGCCCAAATTCTATAGGATAAAATTATTTTACCTTAAAGATCGCCAAAAATTTATAAAAACTATATAAAATACTTATAAATTTGAATATTTTAAAAACCATATCGCCAAACATTTATAGTTGACATATGAAGGATTAGTAATATTCGCCAAGGTTTCTACATTTTAAAATAAATTTACATCCTTAAAATCATCCCTGACTCATGACATTAGAATTACCTTTCTTACTGGTGTCTTGTAACTCTGTTGATTACGAATCCCAAATTGATAATTAATGAGTGCATTATACTGAACATATAAGTAGCACAACATTTTGGCGGCTGCAAACAGTAGGAAGTGATTTTTTTTTTAGATTGTTTGCATATTTTTTGAATGATTTTAAAGGCTTCTTGAGGGAAGAGGATAAAACGTTTAAGACATGAGTGAAGAGCCACGCGAACACTAGAGTGGGGTTCTCTGAAGTCGGGTTGCCTTCTTACCTTCTAGATAGAATTAGGATTTCAATTCAGTTAAGAATCAAATTTCCATTTTATGCATAGATATAGAGATAATAAGGATAGATTTGTAAGATCTAAAGATTCAAAACAACCCCCCCCACTAATCCAACTGACACTAGTGCAGGAAAAATTCCACCAGGAGAAAGTTCAAGGGGAGCCAACAAGGCTTAAGAAGAAGAACCTAAAATGGAAGAATCAACACTGGGGCAGGCAGAAAGTGAATCTGTTGAACGTTCATGAGACACACAAAATCCAGTTTCTGAACCATCTATCAGTGGAATTACAGAAAAAGAAGGAAATGCAGCCACTAAAACTGAGACCTTTGGGTTTCCAATCTTGAATATTTCCAGAAACATCAGCATGAATAATATCCCACTATCATCACTAGCCACTTTCAGAGGTATGTCAACTGAAGACCCAGATTTATTTTTATTTGAGTTTCACATATTATGTAGAATCTATAACTACTCAGACGATGCCCAAAAACTTAATCTCTTTCCTGCTACAATGAAAGATTCATCCTTAAGATGGTTCATGAGCTTAGGTGAAAATACAATCCTCTCTTGGGATTAGATGAAAGACACATTTTTATGGAAATACCAAGACTATTGTAAGGATAATGCTAAAAATGACATTTTTAAAATGTAGCAATCAGAAGATGAAAGCCCTGAAGACTACTTAGAAAGGTTCTCATACAACTACCAGAAATCAAAATTATTCACCACAGACCCAAATGTAGTAAAAACCATATTTTTAAAGGGTATTAGAGATGAATATATAGAATTTTTAAATTTGTTAAGTTCAGGAGATGTACACCAAAAGCCTTTTGCAGAGATTACAGATTACCGTATAAGATACTCAAGAGGGGAAGCTAAAACAAGCAAAGCACCAAGAGATTCTTTTAGCAGAAATACAAGACACAGATTAGGAGATATCACCATAATTGAGTTAGGAAACTCATTAGAAAACTTTAAAACAAACATGTTGAGCACAATTAGTAACCAGTTAGATACCCTAAAACTGAAAAAGAAACAAGAAGAAGAGACTGTTTTAGCAATCTTCTGTCCTACATGCTGAAAGAGGCATGGTGAGAAAGAATTTCCATTAAATGTCATAGAAATATGTGGCCTTTGTACACTAGAGCACCCCACATATGAGTGTCCAACTCTGCTTGAACTACAAGCCATGAATAGGGGAGGAGGAGTCCCACAAGAACAATCATACCCTTCCAGAAGACCTTGGAGAGCACAAAACCCCAATGCATTTTATGACCCTAATGCATAGTATCAATAGAAACAATGGGGTCCTTCCCCAATGACCTATCCATAATGGACACCTCAACACGCCCAAGCTCAACCTTGGCAACAAGGTTGGAGGGGGCCTGTGTATGGAAATCCCTCTTACCCTACATATCCACAGTATCCTGTAAACATTTCCCAATTACTACCTGGATTCAAACCACCACAGATGCAAGCTTTACTCCCACCCCCTATACAACAACAATTTACAACCCCCTTGAACCCTAACCAGTAGCAGCAAGCACATATAAATGCCAATCAACAGCCACAAAACCAAGCTTCCCACAACCCTCCTAGACCAATAGAAATCCCTTCCTAGCCAATCCCTAACCCCAATAATTGACCCACCCACCCTGTGAAAAATACAAAAGTTCAAACCTTTCCCACCTATGAAATTCAACTACGATAAGGGAAAGCTATAAATCAGTCAAATCTCGCAGTAATAATTCAGGAAGAAAATGATAATCATTCTGGGGAATAAAACACTCAAACCACCCCTATAGAAGAAGAGACTTCCCCTCCTATTCCAATCAATTTTATGTATGTACGAGTACCTCAACAAGTTAATTTTCCACCCTACCCTGAAAAACTATTAGTAAAGAAACCTGACCCACCCTTGCACAAAGATATAAAGGATGAATTACGAAATGTATGTATAAAAATACCTTTGTTGTAAGCCATTAAGGATATCCCCATATATGCCAAAATCATATGGGATATTTTCCTTAAGAAACCAAGAAGGAAGAAGAAGGAACCTCCCCTTGTTCAGGTGGTGGGACAATTATATGAATTTATTTCTGAAATGCCATACAAATTTAATGACCCTGGGAACCCAGTAGTCACTGTTGAAATTAATGGTATTTCTTTACTAAACACACTCATTGATTTGGGTGTAGAAATCAATGTAATGCCTTTTGACACTATGCAAAAGTTCCAAATAAACCAGTTAATACCAACCCAAACTATGATAGAGTTGGCAGATAAATCAGTCATTAGCCCTGCAAGAAGTTTAGATGATGTCACAGTCACTCTAGCTTCTTGGGAATATCCAGTAGACTTTCTAGTCATCTACTCTAAATAATTCTCCAAACCAGGACACCATGTGGTTCTTGGCCATCCTTGGCTAGCCACAACAGATGCCTTTATCAGTTGTCAGTCTGGTGAGATGACTATATCCAATGGCACACATAGCCAAAAACTTGTTCTCTTTCCTCCTTCCCAACCGACACAAGAGATACCTGTCTCGTTAGAAAACCCTTATGGAGAAGAAAATTGCATCAGACCCTTTTTAACACTTGAACATGTAAGAGGAATGCAAGAAAAATTGGATGAACAAGTCTTAAGTTTATTTTTGGCTGATACAAATTATATTGAATACCCAAGGTATTTTGCGTAATTGTCACACATTTTCAGTTCTGAATTTCAACAAACATGGCACCCTGATATCACTCAATTATATACCTTATCACTGGCTTCCTCAGAGAAGGAAGAAAGTATTGAACTTGTTTAGATTAGCCCAGGAAAACCTTTGTATATCAACTCTAGTTTGGAACCCAAAAAAAATATACAAGTAATTGAAATGCTCCAAAGACAATTCGATGCCTTTGCATGGGATTATGCAGACATGAAAGGCATTCACCCTTACACATGCACACATGATATCTACACTAATGACCAAATTAGACTAGTTAGACAACCTCAACGAAGGATGAATCTAGCCCTTAAAGATATTGTAAAAGAGGAATTGCAAAAACTCCTTCAAGCCAATCTCATATACCCCATTTCAGATAGTCAATGGGTGTCTCCACTTGTCATAGTTCCCAAGAAAAATGGTAAGTTGAGAATATGTGTAGACTTCAGGGAGTTAGTGGTTATAACCAAATACAAATAGCACCCAAAGACCAGGAGAAGACCACTTTCACCTACCCATGGGGAACCTATGCTTCTAGGGTTCTTCCTTTTGGACTTTTCAATGCCCCAGCCACTTTTCAAAGGGTTTTCCTAGCCATTTTCTCTGACTTCACCAATGATTGCGTGGAATTCTACATGGATGACTTTACAGTCCATGGAAAAGACTTCTAGGAATATTTGACCAATCTAGAAAAAAGTCTTGATTAGGTGTAAGGAAACTAATCTTTCCCTAAGTAATGAAAAGTCAAATTTTTTTCTCACTGACGGTATTGTTTTGGGACATCACATCTCTGGTTCTGGAATGAGAGTTGCTCTAGCAAAGATTCATATTATCACACAAATTAGAATACCTTCCTCACAAAAGGAAGTTCGTAGCATTTTAGGGCATGCTGGCTACTATAGAAGATTCATTCTGAAATTTACAAGCCTAGCTACCCCTTTATTCAAGTTATTATCTAAAGAATCCAAATTCAAGTGGGATGATGAATGCCAAATATATTTTGAGATTCTAAAATATAAATTGTCAACTACCCCTATATTAAGAGTACCAAATAGGTCCCTTCCTTTTCATATCTATACTGATGCCTCAGACATAGCTCTTGGGGCAGTTCTTGGACAAAGGGAAAATCAAATGCCTTATGCTATTTACTTTGTTAGTAAAAATCTGTCTCCAGCTGAAGTTAATTATACGGTCACAGAAAAATAATTGCTAGTTTTGGTCCATGCTATTAATAAATTTAGACACTATATTACAGGATATCAAGATTTTGTACACACTGATTATTCAGCCATCAAATTCTTAATGAACAAACCTATAACAAATCCTAGAGTTACAAGATGGTTGTTATTATTACAAGAGTTTAATATCAACATTATTGATAGACCTGGTAAGGATAATCTTGTGGCTGATTTCTTATCTAAAATGATTCATCTGGGAGATAACACACAAGTAGAAGATAACTTTCCCGATGAATATTTGTTTGTTATTTCTACATTCACTCCTTGGTATGCAGATGTAGATAACTATCTCGTGACATGGAAGATGCCTCAGAAATTGTCTCCTAGAGAAAAATAGAAAGTAATTCAGCTAAGTGCAAACTATATGTGGCACGATGATTGTCTCTACAAAACAGGACCAGATTTGGTAATCAGGAGATGTGTAAGGGAATATGATGCCTACCATGATGGTCATTGTGGAGGACACTTCATAGACAAGAGGAACGCTTATAAATTTCTGCAATCTGGTTATTATTGACCTCATATTTTCAAAGATGCTAAAACCTATGTATCCAATTGTGATGAATGCCAACGAATGGGTAAGCCTACTGCACAATACCAAATGCCACTTCAAGCCCAAGTAGTCATTGAGCCTTTCAAGAAATGAGCATTAGATTTTGTAGGGACCATTAACCTTGCATCTAAAAAGAAAAAGTACATACTTGCATGTACTAACTATGTGACTAAGTGGGTTGAAGAAAAAGATTTACCAGCTGCAAGTGAACAATCAGTGGTAGATTTCCTTTTTAATGACATCTTTACTAGATTTTGTGTACCTCAAGAAATTGTGACTGATCAAGGAAAACAATTTACCTCTAATCTCGTCAAAGCTATCACATAACAATACCAAATTAAACATAGAAAATCTACACCCTACCATCCACAAGCAAATGGACAAGTAGAATCTACCAACAAAGTTATTGAGTCCATTCTTACCAAAATAGTATAGCTACACCACAAGGACTGGGCCGATAGATTACTATAAGCCTTATGGGGTTATAGAATCACCTGGAGGAATACAACAGGACATACACCCTACGAGTTGGTGTATGGGAAGCAGGTACTTCTCCCCATAGAATTCCTGATCAAAACCTTTAGGACTGCAGTACACATTGGCATGAACTTGGATGAAGCCCAGCAACAAAGACTCTTGTAGCTTAATGAGTTGGATGAAATCAGGTAGGAAGCACTTCAAAGAACCACCCTCATTCAAGAGTAGAGAACAAAATGGCATGACAAGTATCTCGAAAAGAAAAATTTTCAACAAGGAGATTGGGCCCTGTTGTATGACAGCAGATTCAAGAACTTCAAAGGCAGGGTAACTACTCATTGGATGGAACCCTATGAAATTGACACTATCTATGACAATAGTTCAATTGGGATAAAGACAATTGATGAACAACAAACACCACTACTTGTGAATGGTCACCGGTTGAGAATTTATATCAAACCCCTATCAAGAAAGGATTTTTTGACTCGTATACTACATAATTTAGATATATAGGTAATCAGTAAGGAAGAAGACCTTCCTACTGATCCACATTGATTTATTGGTTTATTTTTAAATCTTGTGTACATAGGTTTGGATTGTGTTCTATTAATAAGATGAAGGTAACAAGGAATTCTTACCTCCTTTTGTTTTACTTTCACATTTTATCTTTGTAGGTAGATTTCTATAATTTATTTGATCCCTCAAGAACTTGCTAAACATCAGTTTGCAGGCATCAACAATACTCGAGTATCATAAGTATGTCCTTATATGCTACTATCGGGACACATCACCCAATTGAAAAGGAATGCTACGCATATTTCCAAAAATCTTATGTCAATTAATATGAAGTATGAAGCCATGCAACAACCACTTAAGATGGAACCAAGAAGTCGAATGCAACATCAAATGGTAGCTCTTATGAAGAAATAATTTCTTTTAGTTATGTTGCTGACTAAAGGGAAGTTTCTTTAATTTCTTTTGGTTCTGTTGCTAGCTAAAAGGAAGAATTTTTAATTTATTTTGGTTCCGTTGCTAGCTAAAAGGAAGAATTTTTAATTTCTTTTGGTTCTGTTGCTAGCTAAAAGGAAGAATTTTTAATTTCTTTTGGTTCTGATGCTACCTAAAAGGAAGTATTTTAATTTCTTTTGGTTGACAAAGAAGACATAATCTTTACCTATGATTTTTGAAAGAACCATGCTTAATATTCTTTAAAGTATAGAGGTTTCCCTTATCTAGTATTCCAGCATGATTAAAGGGATAAAAACTATATTAGCCTACAAGTAACTATCTCACCCTAACTAGACTTCAATAGTATTCATTGGATTATCTTTTCTAAAGAGTAACATATAAGTATATGAACACTCTCTGTCATGGGCACACTAGGAAAACTTTTATGGAAGAGGATGTATCAATACCCTAAGGTAACTTTAGGTCATTCTCTTATGGACAAACACAGATAAAATTATACATTTTGATCCAATGTGCAATACAAAAGTTTTTTTTTCTTCAGACAAATCTTTAAAGACATCCAAATAAGAGAATACACCTTCCAACCCAATACCATCCTAGCCTATAAAAAGGTTTTCAGAAGAGCCTCCCCTATCACCATGCAAAACCACTCTTTAATAAAATCAAAATAGGTGACTATGGAAAAGAAGCCTTTGATGGAAAAAGGGTTTAAGAGACTAACCCACCAAGATACTGAACAGGTCTGCTGGTAGTGGGTACTAGTCTGTGGTATGACTAGGCAAACCCATCAGGGTACTGAACATGCCTGTTGGCAATGGGACATTCTGCCTGGGGAAGGGATGTCTCTCACTAATTATCACAACTACTCCATCAGAGTACTAAACAAGCTTGTTGGCAGTGGGTTCTGGTTGAGAAATGTCTCATCTATACTTTTCTGGTTGAAAAATCCACTTTTTTCATCTAAAAGATGAACACTACAAGCAAAGCTCATTGTTAACATTTATGAGATACAACTCTAGATTACTAAACAAAGATAATTAATACAAGAAAATGTCCATTTGAGAATTTCCCTAAGTCAACCTTACCGGTCTGACATCTAAAGCCTACAATACCTAAGAAGGAAACTTCTTAAGAGTGGATCCCTAACTAGGGAGTCTAATATACTTATACTATGAAATTTATCCATAACATCTAATGATAGTAAATCTCTTAAGCAAGTTAGGTTGGATATGTTCTTATGGAAAAAAATAAAATAAAAACCCTCCTTGTTTTCACTACTAAATGCTACCCTTATTAATAAGTCATCAAAAGAAAGGCAATTTCAATTTTTTTTAGGCATGTGATCATATGCTAGGTGATAAATGTACTTCTGGAATTTGATTTGGTTTCTTTTTCTTTTATCATCTTTTCCCCATTATGATACAGAGTGTTGAATCTTCTTGCATAAGGATATCCAACATCCTTGGCATGGGGGAGGGTCAAAGAGCCCCTTCAGAACTCTTTTTCAGACTCACATCTCATCTTCAGAAGCCAACATGATCACCCTACAACCCTGCATAACTAGACATGAAAGAAGATAAGCACAGAATAAAGAAGTTTCATGAAGTACAAGAAATTCTAGTACTAAGCTTCCAGAAAACTCCAACCTAAAAAGATGAACTCTAACACTCTATAAGCTTCAAATACAAAGGCAGTCACATATTCTATAGGTATTGATCATACAATGGTAAAAGAAAAGGTAACATGGTATTATTTATTTTCCTTTGCTTATAAAACTACAATAGGTTTGAAAATGTATACTAGATCTTATGACCTTAGTGTTAAAACCATGCACCTATCCCTCGTACCCATATGCCTAACCTTAATCAATCCTCTCATCACATAAGAGCTCGAAAATGATTGTGGGAAAAATCACATCAAAAGTATGAATATGAAGCATGTCTAGTAATTATGGGCCATGAACGTGCTTCATCCTTAAGAAAATCATGAACTTATCTTGTGTCATGAGCCATGATTCAACATCAAATTCACCACTTAGAGGTACAATCACATATCCTTCTTTGACACCCAACTTTCCATGCCCATCATTACGCTAAACGAGAATAAATGAAATGACTTATCTAGGTGGAGAAGCCATCCATATGAGCCTCATCTTGTCTTAATTTCCCTTTGCGGCATCTTTACTTAAGCTCACCATTCGAATTAGAAATGCAATCACCATATCTTTTTCCATTACCAACCTTTCTCTAGTTCCGAGCTTACCTCTCCCTACGATCTCTGATACCAAACCCTTACCCTCATCAGCTGACTAAATCCTTGCACTATAGCTCAATTTTTCTCTCACAATTTATAAAGATGGTTGTAAGTAGACATGAACCGGTCTTCTAGATTTATAGAGAGACCGAGGAGTTCCAACTGTGTAGAGAGAAGTATGCTAGATCAGGATGGATTCCATTTTTGGAGAAATTCACAGGCTGGCATGAGAAGGTATCTCACACATTTATTCAGGGTTATGATGGAGAGATTGCCAATATAGGCAATCTGCAGCTAACAATCAATGAAGAAACTTTAAGGGAGGTCACGGGAATACCTAATAGAGGAGACAAGTTTTTCAAAGGAGTAGGAATCAACAAGGAAATGTGCCAAAGATTTTTCAGAAAAGACCATCAGCACCCTGATTGGAAAAAGGGGATCCCTAGGAACTAGATCAAGGAAGAGTATCATCCAATGCTTGCTAGTCTTCAATGATTCCTCACTTGTGAGGGAAGGTATGTTGTAACCTTCATATATCATCTTAGGCTTCTATTACACTTTGAAGGAGGCCCTGAAATTGATTTCCCATATTTTTTATGGATGAGTTTGGACAAGATGGTAAGAGGTGTCAAATACCTATCCCAAAATGAGAAGACTAGCATTTACCATCAAGGTCTTATTAAGATGTTAGTTTTACATGAAATTAGGAAGCAAAGGATTAGCTGGAAAATCCTCATCACTCAACACCTTCCCACAGAAAAAAAACCTTTGGAGGAAGCCCAACTTGCTCCAGAGAAAAATAAGGAACCTCAAAAGAAAAAGGGCAAGAAAGATAAGGCAACTCCATCCAGAACAATGATCCAAAATGAAAAATCTAGTAAACAAGCAGGGCCCTCTTCCACAGTCAATAAGAATTTTAAAAGTCAAGAATCAAAAGATAAAACCAAATTAGTAGAGGAGACTTCAAAAGTAGAACTTGAGGAGAATATTCATAATATGAAAACTGTAAGGAAAGGGAAGAATATCTCAGAAAATAAAAGTGAACAGTCTATAGAACAATCCCCTGTAACCATTCCACAAATAGAAAAGAAGAAAAGGAAGCCTGTGAGAACCCATGATCCAGTACCCCCTTGTAAAAGAACCACAAGGAGCATGGAAAAGAAAGGAAAAGAAGTTTTCAGTGCTCATACACATGAAGATCCAATAGATCTTACCTCCCCTTCTGAAGACCTATCAGTCGAGGATGACATCCCTAGTTTGACTAAGGAACAAGTCACTATTACTTTATGTGGGATGAGGGAGGAAGTGAAGGAAAGAGAATACATCTAGCCAGTAACAATGGAGTCAACAAGGACCTTAACAAAAGAACAGATGAAGAAAAATATTGGGGAACTGCAAAAACAAAACCAGGAACTCAAACAAGAAGTGAAGGAATACCAACTATTGGATAGGTATATCAAAAAGGAAAATGGGCAATTGAAAGAAACCAGCTAGAAACTTCAAGATGGCCATGAATAAACTTATAATAAGATCAAGAAGGTACTAAGAATCTTACAATACATTAGGGTCATAAAAAGGGAGCTAAAAGAAGAAGCCTCAACCATCAACATCATTAATCCACAGGAGTAAAGAATGGAGTCTCAAATTTTGAAAATTTTGGGTTTGTTTCAGTTGCATGAGGACATACAATGATTTTGGCATGGGGGAATGTTGAGCCTCTAAATTGACATCCCCACTACCCTATTATACTCCTCATCTATACCTTTTTGGCTTACCTAAGCTTGGATAAATGACAAAGAACACTACCATTAGCCATTGATGAGGTCATAAGGTAAAGTATAATTAATTCATGCATTTTTGTGGTTTATTGAGCTACGAGACTAAATGTTTCATGTACTAATGTTTCAAATTTCCATATATAACCTTTGACCTCTAGATGAGCCCAACCTTTCTGTACTAGCTTATCCATCTGGTACTTATGTGCCAGATTGCCACTGTCCAAATCCGGTACCAAGTGTACCTTCCATTTAGATCTGGCACAGAATCTCACCTGTCGCAATCCGGTACCAATGGCCACAGACTGTCACGATTTGGTACCAACCACTTGTGGACTATTCAGATACAGTACCATTTACCAAACCTCACCTGTCACAATCCGGTACCGATATAGGAAGCAAAATATACCAAGTTTAGCTCCACATCGTACTAAAGATAATTGTTGGATGTTTGTTGAATCATTAAATCTCTAGAAAGGTTATGATAAGCTTGTTTTCCTATTGCTTCATCCTCATACACTTCATGTCATGAGGATAAAGCTTAATATATGTAACCGAATATATAAATTTGACAATTGACTAATTTGCTAAAGATTTCACCTCCTTGTGTTTCATGACTAAGACTGTTTAAATAGTCATGGCAAGGATGGTGGAGGTAGTAAAGAGTTAGCATAACACAGTATGTGAAGCAACGTTATATATTGTAGAACACATTTTGAGTTAAAGTTTTAATAGAAGGATGTCAATTATTTTCAGGTCTTGACCATTTATGAATGAATGTGAGTTGAGTTGTTAGCATAGTTTAATTCTATGTTTTGAAATTTAAGTAAGAGGAATGTGTGGATTGAAAGAAAGCTTACTGTAGACTCCTGTCGCTGACCTGTTGAAGCGGCAAGGACCCACCGCCCAACAAAGGTCAACATCCTTATAGATTAGTGTTAGTAGTTGATTTCAATAGTATAGATGTTAGATTAGCCGAATCTTAATTCTTTCAAATGATAGTAGTATAGTTTAGACTAGGATTTCTATCATATGATTGTTTAGAGATATTTGCTTACTATGTTTTGCATATGTTATTTTTCTATTTTTATGAAGTTGATTTTGTTTCATGGACATAAATTTTGGCAGCAGTAGTCAGACATATTTGAAGGAAAAATAGTGAAGTTTACAACAACACATTGTGAACCACAACATACTCAGTTTATTGACTATTGAACTACCCATGCTATGTCTTGATGATTGATGTGTGATTTCCCTTTCAGATGTGTGATTGTATAGTTAGTTTTCTGGGTCAGATAACAGAGTTGATCTGTCAAAATAACTCCATCTCATACTTGCATGTGTCATAATGGAGTAGATAGCCTCTTTGTGAAAGACAACCAAAATGTGTTTTGATTTGTTAGTTTGTTGTATTTCCATCATGCTTAATCTAGAATAGTTCTATACTCATGACATTAGAATTACCTTTCTTACTGGTGTCTTGTAACTCTGTTGATTATGAATCCTGGATTGATAATTAATGAGTGCATTATACTGAACATATAAGTAGCACAACATTTTGGCGGTTGCAAATAGTAGGAAGTGATTTTTTTTTTTAGATTGTTTGCATAGTTTTTGAATGATTTTAAAGGCTTCTTGAGGGAGGAGGATAAAATGTTAAGAATGTGAGTGAAGATCCATGCGGCCACTAGAGTGGGATTCTCCTAATCTAGGTTTCCTTCTTACCTTCTATATACAATTAGGATTTCAATTCAGTTAAGAATCAAATTTCCATTTTATGCATAGATATAGAGATAATAAGGGTAGATTTGTAATCTCTAAAGATTCAGAAACAACCCCCCCCCCCCACACTAATCCAATTGACACTGGTGCAGGAAAAATTCCACCAGGAGAAAGTTCAAGGGGAGCCAGCAAGGCTCCAGAAGAAGAACCTAAAAAAGAAGAATCATCGTTGGGGTGGGTAGAAAGTGAATCTGCTGAACGTTTAGGACACACACAAAATCCAGTTTCTAAACCATCAATCAGTGGAATGGCAGAAGAAGAATGAAATGCAGCCACTGAAATTGAGACCTTTGGGTTTCCAATTTTGGATATTTCCAAAAACATCAGCATGAATAATATCCCACTATCATCACTACCCACTTTCAGAGGTATGTCAACTGAAGACCTAGACTTATTTTTATTCTAGTTTGACATATTATGTAGAAGCTATAACAACTCAAACGATGCCCAAAAACTTAATCTCTTTCCTGCTACAATGAAAGATTCAGCCTTAATATGGATCATGAGCTTAGGTGAAAATACAATCCTCTCTTGGGATCAGATGAAAGACACATTTTTGTGGAAATACCAAGACTATTGTAAGGATAATGCTAAAAATGACATTTTTAAAGTGCAGCAAATAGAAGATGAAAGCCCTGAAGACTACATAGAAAGGTTCTTATACAACTACCAGAAATCAAAATTATTCACCATAGACCCAACTGTAGTAAGAACCGTAATTTTGAAGGGTATTAGAGATGACTGTATAGAAGTTTTAAATTTGTTAAGTTCAAGAGATGTACACCAAAATCCTTTTGCAAAGATTGCAGATTATTGTAGAAGATACTCAAGAGGACAAGCTAAAACAGGCAAAGCACCAAGAGATTCTTTTAGCAAAAATACAAGACAAAGCTCATGAACTGTCACCAGAATTGAGTTAGGAAACTTATTAGAAAACTTTAAAACAAACATCTTGAGCACAATCAGTAACCAGTTAGATACCCTAAAACTAAAAAAGAAACAAGAAGAAGAGACTTTTTTAGCAATCTTCTGTCCTAGATGCCGAAAGAGGCATGGTGAGAAAGAATGTCCATTAAATGTCATAGAAATGTGTGGCCTGTGTACACTAGAGAGCCCCACAGATGAGTGTCCAACCTTGCTTGAACTACAAGCCATGTATAGGGGACGAGGAGTCCCACAATAACAATCATACCCTTCTAGAATACCTTGGAGAGCACAAAACCCCAATGCATTTTATGACCCTAATGCATAGTATCAACAACAACAATGGGGTCCTTCCCCAATGACCTATCCACAATGGACACCTATGCAAGCCTAGAATCAACCTTGGCAACAAGTTTGGAGGGGTCCTGTGTATGGAAATCCCTCTTACCCTACATATCCACAGTATCCTGTAAACATTTCCCAATTACTACTAGGATTCAACCCACCATAGATGCAAGATTTTCTCCCACTCCCTATACAACAACAATTTACAACCCCCTTGAACCCTAACCAGCAGCAACAAGCACCTATAAATGCTAATCAACACCCACAAAACCAAGATGCCCACAACCCTCCGAGACCAACAAGAATCCATTCCCAACCAATCCCTAACCCCCAATAATCGACCCATCCACCCTGTGCAAAATACATAAGTTCAAACCTTTCCCACCTATGAAATTCAACTACAATTAGGGAAAGTTGTAAATCAATCAAATCCTGCAGTAATAATTCAGGAAGAAAATGATAATCATTCTGAGGAAGAAAATACTCAAACCACCCCTATAGAAGAAGAGACTTCCCCTCCTATTCCAATCACTTCTCAGTCTATACGAGTACCGCAAAAATTTAATATTCCACCCTACCTTGAAATACTATTAGTAAAGAAACATGACCCACCCTTGCACAAAGATATAGAGGATGAGTTACAAAATGTATGTATAAAAATACCTCTGTTGAAAGCCATTAAGGATATCCCCATATATGCCAAAATCATAAGGGATAGTTTCCTTAAGAAACCAGGAAGGAATAAGAAGGAACCTCCCCTTGTTTAGGTGTTGTGACAGTTATCTGAATTTATTTATGAAATTCCATACAAATATAATGACCCTCGGAACCCGATAGTCACTATTGAAATTAATGGTATTTCTTTACCAAACACACTCATTGATTTGGGTGTAACAATAAATGTAATGCCTTTTGACACTATGCAAAATCTCCAAATCAACCAGTTAAGACCAACCCAAACCATGATAGAGTTGGCAGACAAATCAGTCATTAGCCCTGTAGGAAGTTTAGATGATGTCATAGTCACTCTAGATTCTTGGGAATATCCAGTAGACTTTCTAGTCATCTACTCTAAATCATCCTCCAAACCAGGACACCCTGTGGTTCTTGGCCATCCTTGGCTAGCCACAACCGATTCCTTTATCAGTTGTCGGTCTGGTGAGATGACTATATCCAATGGAACACATAGCCAAAAACGTGTCCTCTTTCCTCCTGCCCAACCGGCACAGGAGATACTTGTCTAGTTAGAAAACCCTTATGGAGAAGAAAATTGCATCAAACCCCTGCTAACACTTGAACAGGTAAGAGGAATGCAAGAACAATTGGATGAACAATTCTTAAGTTTATTTTTGGCTGATACAAATTGTATTGAATACTCGAGGTCTTTTGCATAATTGTCACACATTTTCAGTTCTGAATTTCAACAAACATGGCACCCTGATATCACTCAATTATATACTTTATCACCAGCTTCCTCAGAGAAGGAAGAAAGTACTGAACTTGTTGAGATTAGCTTAGGAAAACCTTTGTATATCAACTCTATTTTGGAACCAGAAAAAAAGACACAAGTAATTGAATTGCTCCAAAGACAATTTGATGGCTTTGAATGGGATTATGTAGACATGAAAGGAATTCACCCTGACACATGCACACATCATATCTACACTAATGACCAAATCAGACCAGTTAGACAGCCTCAGCCAAGAATGAATCCAACCCTTAAAGATATTGTAAAAGAGGAATTGCAAAAACTCCTTCAAGCCAATCTCATATACCCCATTTCAGATAGTCAATGGGTGTCTCCACTTGTCATAGTTCCCAAGAAAAATGGTAAGTAGAGAATATGAGTAGACTTTACGGAGTTGAACAAAGCCACCCATAGGGATTATTTTCCCTTACCATTTATTTATCAAGTGTTGGATACCTTTTCCGGAAAGAAGTATTTTTCATTCCTGGATGGGTTTAGTGGTTATAACCAAATACAAATAGCACCTGAAGACCAAGAAAATACCACTTTCATGTGCCCATGGGGAACCTATGCTTATAGGGTTCTTCCTTTTGGACTTTGCAATGCCCCAACCACTTTTCAAAAGGTTGTCCTAGCCATTTTCTCCGAGTTCGCCAATGATTGCATGGAAGTCTACATGGATGACTTTATAGTCCATGGAAAAGACTTCCAGGAAGCTTTGATGATGCAGGAGCATCTCTCCATGTCAGCCAGCCAACCAGCTAGCCAATTCAACGAATTCAAATCGCCTGTTGAAGAGAGGCGCAGTCCTCTTTTAAAATTTGAATGAATGTAATTAAATGTTTTAGGTTGTTGATCCATGAAGTCGTGCCTTTGCACATGTTGTGGGAAGATATGCCTTTAATGTTTTATAAGACTGAGATCTAGATCCGATTTGTGGACTAGACAACCATTTCAATGCATTGAATAAAGTAGGTAGATTGGAGGGAAGAGCTCGAATAACCCCTCTTGTAAAAGATCAATTTCGATCTCATTTTGTGATAGTTAGGGGGATGCTCAAGAGATTTAGCATAGAGAAGAGAAGAGAAGAGCCGAGACCTTATTACAGACCATGCTCAGGAACACCTTGTAAAAACAGGCATTTGCCATTTAATACAAACAACAGTTTTTCCTACATATTTCCTGTGTTGAATGAATGTCTATGTGTGTTCAAATTATGTTGTGAATGTATGTTGTAGTTTTTCATTTCCAGGAGTTGTTTTGATTTCAGGTTTGAGAGGTTCTTTGTCATTTCATGCTAGGAGGGCATGATAGAGTATTGCGGTCTCTGAATACCAGTGCCTAGATGCACTTTTGAACTCTGCGGAGTCATACAAAGATGTGCCAGGTGGGCACAGAATATGGAATCAACAATTCAAAGGAAGACCTCGGGAGGCAAGGCTGTGGAGAACACAGTTGCAGATAGAATATCTGAGGATTCTGTGAAGCTCTGCCAAGTGGGCATTGAGCATATGCATAGTGATGCATTGAGAAGAACTTTGCTATGGGTTCAGACAGGAGAACCAGAATCACTAAGGATTCTGAGAGCTCTTCCAGGAGGGCATTGAGCAGGTGCATAGAGTGCACAACAGGGGATAGAACTGATGGATGTTCTGCAAGAAGATACTCTACCAGGTGGGCATTGAGTAGGTGTGTAGATAGGCACAAGAGACAATAACTCATTGAGTTCTGAATTTGAAGAAGATTCCAAGGAAAGGGATCTTCGTAGGGTTACTGAATAGCCTGAAGGACTCAAAAATCAAGTTGCTTGAGCTGAAGAGTGCCAGGAGGGCATCAGAATTCTCCATCTAAGGGAGAAAGGGAAAAGGATGAGTTTCCTTGGAGGTCGAAGCTACAAGAAATCTTAGGACAGATAACACCTTGTGTACGTAGAGGTTCTGCAAGAAGCGCAAAAGCCGAAGAATCCTTTGAGGATTCGAGAGTAAAGCTCAAGAGGAATAATGCTTTCGGTGCATGGAGCCATAGCTGCAAGGAGTCAAGAGGCCAGAGAAATCTCTGAAAGAGTTCAAAGTTCCCAAAGCTCAAGAGGGATAACGTTTTTATATGCGCAAAGCTCGTAGAGGAAGATGAGCAAAGGTCAAGGCCTTTGAGTATTCGAAATTCTTCCAAATTCGGAAGAAAAGCGTCGAAGCTCGGGAGGAGCAACAACTGTCGTTGGATTAAGCCAAGAAGATCTGGATCATTGAAGGTTTTCATGTCCAGGAGGTAGTACAGGAAGAGAACACATGAGAAATGATATGAAGTCGTCAGATCTCGAGCGAACAATCGTCAGTCGTTAGATCTGACAGAAGATGTATGAGGTTTAAACCTCACACGAAGAGCAACGAGAGGTGAAGTCCCGAAAGAATGATTGAATTTGCGCCATTCACCGGAAGGAGGACATGTGTCGTGAGATTACCCATCTCAGGGAATCAGATATCGGAGGTCCGAAAGAGAATTTTTTCAACTTCGCGAGTAGCGAAGCTGTGAGAAAATCATAGTCGTCTGTTAGGAGGAGGACAGGTGGAAGAGATATAAGGATCTCGCGAACTTGGAGGTTCACAAGATGAGAGCCCAAAGGTTGGGTACTCCAAGTCGCGAGTGGCGAAGTGGCGAGGAGATCGGGACCGTCCATCTAAGGAGGATAGGTGGCAGAGATCTAGGGATCTCGTGAACTCGGAGGTTCGCAGGGTGAGAGCCCAAGGATTGATCACTCCAAGTTGTGAGAAGTGAAGTCGCAAGGTAATCTAAGCCATCCATCATAGGAGGAAAAGTGTCAGAGATCAGAGGATCTTGCGAACTCGGAGGTTCACCGGGTGAGAGCCCAAATTTTGGGTGCTCAAGGTTGCGAGAAGCGAAGCCACGAAGTGTTGAGGTTGCACCTAAGAGACACGTGGCAGAACCACACGGTGGGCCCGGGAAGTGGACCAGTGGACACACGTTAGACATTTTGAGGAGTCAACACCTCGTTGACCTCTCGCACCTCAGGGACTCGGGAGAAAAGGGAACAAATGTTCAAGCCTTTGATTCGTGAAGTCGCGAGTAGCGAGAATGAGAGGAGAAAGGTCAAATCTCACCTCTCGGGATTTCAAGAAAGAAGGTGCCAAGGTCATACCTTTGAAATCATGAAGGCGCAAGAGGCGAGAAGTGTTGGTGGGAAGCCTAGTTGGTGATCACGCGCGGAGGGAACTGACAAGGGAAGGAGTTATACCCATCTCGCGATCTCGGATATCGCGGGATTGGACAGGAGGAGTCGAGAGCTTCAACTCACGAACTTGCGAGAGGTAAGTTGTGACAAACACCTTTAGAGGCAGGTCGTGGTCATAGCACTGTGGTCGCACGAAGAGGGTGGAGCTAGCACCTAGTGTTGTTTGCATAGGGGAGCTTGCCGAAAGGAACTGTGGATCGATCTAGAAGACATTTCAGTAGGGAATCGAAGGAGCTGCTTTGGCTCATGAATTAGAGCGAACGATCCTTAAGACCGGAAGGTCGTGTAGAGACTCTACCGAGGCAGAGGTGGTGTCTACGTCAGTTGTGGTATCAGAGCACAGATTATGTTTGTACATCGCAGACAGAGGGGCAAAGGAAAACAAAGTACTGAGGACTCTGTAGATGATCGCTTGCAAATGAGCAGTAGGTTTTCCAGGAGAGCAGACAGGGACAACAAGATGGCTACTAAGGGCTATAAGAATGCTGAAAGGAAAGACCCAGAGATGATG
Source organism: Picea engelmannii (assembly GCA_009831015.1). Classification (NCBI taxonomy): domain Eukaryota; kingdom Viridiplantae; phylum Streptophyta; class Pinopsida; order Pinales; family Pinaceae; genus Picea; species Picea engelmannii. The sequence goes on from ML779724.1 coordinate 320,512, forward strand.
AGCGAAGCTGAATGGGATGAAGAACTCACTGAGATGAATGCAAGGATGGATGAACTTGCAATGGAGATGCAGCATAATGCAAGGCCAAGATGGGTGTATTAATGGCCCATGGGACAGCCAAAGGTAAAATGGCCAGTCAATAAACTGATGGTCATAAGACAGTAGAAGTTGTTAAGAGGATGGTTCAGGCATGTTGAAAACCTCAACAGACCAGAGAAAAAGGTTCAGATATGTGAAACAAAGATTGGGATAAATCTAAGCAAGGCTGAGGATGAAATGGGATGGGATGAATATCTCATGAACTGCCAGGAGGGTAGAGAAGAAATTCCTAATTTCCAGGTGGGCAAAGGATTGAGATCATTGTGGGATCTCACAGACTGTCATGAGGACAACTAAGGAATTTCACATTGCCAGGTAGGCAATGAATCGAGATCGCTGCGGGATCTCAGAGACTGCCAGGAGGGCAACAAAGAATTTCCAAATTTCCAGGTGGGCAAGGAAACAGAGATGGGATTAGTTGATTCCATAGACTGCCAGGAGGGCAGCAGGGAAATCCCAATTTGCTAGGTGCGTAGGGATGAGAAGAAGAGACTATCTGAGGGTCTCATAAACTCTGAGGTAAGGATGGATCAACACATGTAGCTGATAGAAGAGGAAGATCTGAGGAATCTTCAAATGATTGGAGGAATTCAGTTATTCCTACCACATAGCCTAGGGGAGGTAGAAATCTGTGTTGCACATGCAGCGACAGAAGCAGGGCAGCTAGCTGAGACTGTCAAAGAAGCATTGGAGCAGACTTTGGAAGATGCCCAAGAAGAAAAATAGAGTGAGCATTCCGAGGAGTGGCTCAACATTTTCAGCCAGGAAGTTGAAAAGAAAGAAGTTGTAGCACTGAAGCTAACAGCAGAAGAAGAATTCGAAGAGTAGGCAGATAGATTACTCACTCCATGGGAGATGGAGCTGGAGATGTTGGAGGATTGGCTGAACAATCCAGAGCCAGCAGGAGAACTGACAGAAGTTGAGTTGTCAGTGAAGATGACTGAACAATAGGTCAGTCAAGGGAAGACTATAGAGATGAACTCTGTAGTAGGGTGGCAAGTTAAGGCCACAGAAAAAGATGAAGAAGATGGCAAGGGAGATCATAGTGATCTGCCCAATTGTAGAAAAATTTTGCAGCTGAGGAGACTGCATGAACAGAGCCAGCCACTAGAGAAGCTAGATGAAGTGATTGAGATGATCAGGAAGCTGATGATCAGATTAGCAAAGACTTTTAGCAAGGAGAAGATAAGCATAGACTCATAAGAAGAAGAAGCAGCAGCAGCGCAGCAACAGAAGCAACAACAACAGGGAAATGGAGCAGATGAATAGCTCCAGAAATTTGTTTGGGATCCAGGAGGATTTCAATAGCTAAGATGGGGACCTCATGAGCAGGAGCTCACGAATTTTTCAGCTGAGGAGTATGATGCAGGATCATCTCTCCATGTCATCCAGCCAGCCACTTCAGCAAATTCAAATCACGTGTTGAAGAGAGGCGTAGTCCTCATTTAAAATATGAATGAATGTAATTAAATGTTTTAGGTTGTTGAGCCATGAATCCATGCCTTTGCGTAGGCTGTTGGAAGATAGGCCTTTAATGTTTTGTAAGGCTGAGATCTAAATCCGATTTGTGGACTAGAAAACCCTTTCAATGTCATTGAATAGGGTAGGTAGATTGGAGGGAAGAGCTCGAAGATCCCCTCTTGTAAAAGATCAATTTTGATCTCATTTTGTGATAGTTAGGGGGATTCTCAAGAGAGTTACCATAGAGAAGAGAAGAGAAGAGTTGAGACCTTGTTACAGGCTGTGCTCAAGAACACCTTGTAAAAACATGCATTTTCCATTTAATACAAACAACATTTTTTCCTGTATATTTCCTGTGTTGAATGAGTGTCTATGTGTGTTCAAATTATGTTGTGAATGTATGTTGTAGTTTTTCATTTGCAGGAATTTTTTTTATTTCAAGTTTCAGAGGTTCTTTGTGGTTTCATTCCAGGAGGGAATGACAGAGTATTACGGTCTCTGAATACCAGTGCCTAGATGCACTTCTGAACTCTATGGAGTCAGACAAAGACGTGCCAGGTGGGCACAGAAGCTGGAATCAACAATTCAGAGGAAGACCTCGGGAGGCAAGGCTGTGGAGAACACAATTGCAGACAAAATCTCTGAGGATTCTGTGAAGCTCTTCCAAGTGGGCATTGAGCATATGCATAGTGATGCATTGAGAAGAACTCTATTGTGAGTTCAGATAGGAGAACCAGAATCACTAAGGATTCTGAGAGATTTGCCAGGAGGGCATTGAGCAGGTGCATAGAGTGCACAGAAGGGGACATAACTACTGGATGTACTCTAAGAAGATACTCTGCCAGGTGGGCATTGAGTAGGTGTGTAGATAGGCACAGGAGAAAATAACTCGTTGAGTTTTGAATTTGAGGAAGAGTCCAAGGAAAGGGATCTTTGCAGGGTTACTGAACACCCTGAAGGACTCAACAATCAGGTTGCTTGAGCTGAAGAGTGCCAAGAGGGCATCAGAATTCTCCATCTGAGGGAGAAAGGAAAAAGGATGAGTTTCCTTGGAGGTTGAAGCTACAGAAAAGCTCAGGATGGATAACACCTTGTGTACGCAGAGGTTCTGCAAGAAGCGTAGAAGCCAAAGAATCCTTTGAGGATTCAAGAGTAAAGTTTAGGAGAAATAGTGCTTTCGGTGCACGAAGCCACAACTGCAAGGAGTGCAGAGGCCAGAGAACTCTCTGAAAGAGTTGAAAGTTCCCAAATCTCAGGAGGGATAACATGTTTGTACACGCAGAGCTCGCAGAGGAAGATGAACAAAGGTCGAGGCCTTTGAGTATTCTAAATTCTTCCAAATTCAGAAGAAAAGCATTGAAGCTCGAGAGGAGCAAAAGTTGTCGTCGGATTAAGCAGAGAAGATCTAGATCGTTGAAGGTTTTCACGTCCAGGAGGTAGTACAGGAAGAGCACACAGGAGAAATGATCTGAAGTCGTTAGATCTCGAGCAAAGAACCGTCAGTCGTTAGATCTGACAGAAGATGTATGAGGTTTAAACCTCACGTGAAGAGCAGTGAGAGGAAAAGTCTCGAAAGAACGAGAGAATCTGAGCTATTCATTGGAAGGAGGACACATGTCACGAGATCACCCGTCTCGGGGAATTAGATATAAGAGGATCGGAAGAGAAGTTTTTCAACTTCGTGAGTGGTGAAGCTGCGAGAAAATCACAGCCGTCCATTAGGAGGAGGACAGGTGGAAGAGATCTAAGGATCTCGCAAACTCGGAGGTTCGCAAGGTGAGAGCCCAAAGGTTGGGCACTCCAAATCATGAGTGGTGAAGTGGAGAGAATATCGGGACCGCCCATCTGAGGAGGATAGGTGGCAGAGATCTAGGGATCTCACAAAATCAAAGGTTCATAGGGTGAGATATCAAGGATTGAGCACTCCAAGTCACGAGAAGTCAAGTTGTGAGGTAATATAAGCCTTCTATCGGAGGAGGACAGGTGTCAGAGATCAGAGGATCTCGTGAACTTGGAGGTTTGCTAGGTGAGAGCCCAAATTTTGGGTGCTCAAGGTTGCGAGAAGAAAAGCCGCGAAGTGCCGAGGTTGCACCTAAGAGACACGTGGCAGAACCACACGGTGGGCCTGGAAAGTGGATCGACGAACACACATTAGACATTCATATAAGTCAACACCTCATTGACCTCTCGTGTCTCAGGGACTCGAGAGAAAAGAGAACGAAGGTTCGAGCCTTCGACTCATGAAGTCATGAGTAGCGATAACGAGAGGAGAAAGGTCAAATCTCGCCTCTCGGGAGTTCGGGAAAGAGGGTGCCAAGGTCAAACCTTTGAACTCGTGAAGGCGCGAGAGGCGAGAAGTGCTAGTGGGAATCCTAGCCGGTGGTCACATGTGGATGGTGTTGACAAGGGAAGGAGTTATACCTGTCTCGCGATCTCATATATCATGGGATTGGCCAGGAGGAGTCGAGATCTTCGACTCATGAACTCGTGAGAGGTGATTTGTGACAAGCGCCTTTCGAGGTAGGATGTGGTCATAGCACTGTGGTCGCACAAAGAGAGCGAAGATCGCGACTAGTGTTGTTCGCACAGGGGATCTTGCCGAAAGGACCTGTGGATTGAGCTAGAAGATATTCCAGTAGGGAATCAAAGGAGTCGCTTCAGCTCATGAATTAGAGTGAATGACCCTTAAGACCCGGAGGTCCCGCAGAGACTCTGTCGAGGCAGAGGTGGTGTCTATGTCATTTAACCATTCTAGAAAAAGTCTTGATTAGGTGTAAGGAAACTAATCTTTCCCTAAGTAATGAAAAGTCAAAAATGTTTCTCACTGAAGGTATTGTTTTGGGACATCACATATCTAGTTCTGGAATGAGAGTTGATCTAGAAAAGATTCATATTATCACACAAATCAGAATACCTTCCTCACAAAAGGAAGTTCGTAGATTTTTAGGGCATGCTAGCTACTATAGAAGATTCATTCCGAATTTTACAAGCCTAGCTACCCCTTTATTCAAGTTATTATCTAAAGAAGCCGAATTCAAGTGGGATGATGAATGCCAGATATCTTTTGAGATTCTAAAATAGAAATTGTCAACTACCCCTGTATTAAGAGGACCAAATTGGTCCCTTCCTTTTCATATATGTACTGATGCCTCAGACATATCTCTTGGGGCAGGTCTTGGACAAAGGGAAAATCAAATGCCTTATGTTATTTACTTTGTCAGTAAAAATCTGTCTCCAGCTGAAGTTAATTATACGGTCACAGAAAAAGAATTGCTAGTTGTGGTCCATGCTATCAATAAATTTAGACACTATATTACAGGATATCAAGCTTTTGTACACATTGATCATTCAGCCATCAAATTCTTAATGAACAAACCTGTAACAAATCCTAGAGTTACAATATGGTTGTTATTATTACAAGAGTTCAATATCAACATTATTGATAGACCTGGTAAGGATAATCTTGTGGATGATTTCTTATCTAGAATGATTCATCTGGGAGATAACACACCAGTGGAAGATAAATTTCCTGATGAAAAATTGTTTGTTATTTCTACATTCACTCCTTGGTATGTAGATGTAGCTAACTATCCTTTGACAGGGAAGATGCCTCAGAATAATCTACATTATATCTCATCAGGTTCATTGATTTTGACTAGGCTGGCAATCACACTGATTGCAAGTCCACATCTGGTTACTCACTCAGTCTTGGTTCTGGGCCTATTTGTTGGTCAAGCAAGAAGTATGATGTTATTTCTTTTTCTTCAGCCGCGACAGAGTACATAGGGGTAGTTAACATAATCATTCAGGATATTTGGCTACAACATTTTTCCACTGAGTTGGGCATTCAGTTTCATCGGTCGATCTCCATCTAGTTTGACAACCATAACACTCTGAAGTTCTACAGAGATCCATTTTGGAGGAAACAAACGAAGCACATCGAGATCCACATGCACTACATCTGGGACTTAGTACATGAGGGTATCATCGACCTATTGTTACACATTATTGCCAATTTTGTTATGGGACTTATCGGTAAATGTAGACATAAACAGATCTCCCTAGATCTACCTAGATCTAGAACAAAACAAAATAAAATATGGCACTTTCCCTAAGCTCTAATCATTGAGTTTACTATTTAACAACAAATGAGTAACATATTGTTTAAATATCACTTCCTCTTTCCATTGTCGTCCTATCTCTACTACATTGCTCCTGTGATATTGGATTTGCAAGGGAACACAATCCAACCAAAGTGAAAGTAGTATAATATACTCAATGAGAACTTATACATGTGATCAAGGAATCATACAATAAAACAAAGAAATTTTTATGGGAATGAAACATATCACTGTATTATAAATAATGAAAGTGGAGATTACAACCAAAGCCTTGATGTTTCAAGGTCCTCTTCCGATGACCCTTTTCTCCAACACACACACTTTCTCCAAAATTGAATGAAGAAGATCCACAATGACTTGATAAACTGAAATGAATCGCTCAAGTATGAATTGGAGTAGAATTCCTCATCCAATTCTTAGCCTATTCAATAATAATATTTCTTGAATCAACCTTATCCTTTTCCATGAGAAATCCCTATTTATATAGGAGAAAGAGATATGGTTGAAGAGATTAGGATGATCCCACCAAACCAGCGAAGCGAGTAGGATCCTAACCATACAGATGCCTCATCTTATAGAAGATCCCCTTCTAGAAATTTCGTGAAGGTCGACCTTTTCTGAGCCTTTTGACATCATCATACCCTAGCTGTAGAGAAGCCTATGAAGACGTTGCAAACCAATTTTAGGGTAGAGTGCGATAAACAAGCATAGTCACACCCTTCTTATGGTGCAGCCTGTGATGACCTTCCTTAATAGGTATTTTTAGAAGAGAAAAACAATCACCTTCCTCATGGAGAGAGGCTCTTTTTGGGAACATGAACACATGTTGTCAATGGATCTCTATGATGACCAAAATAATGTGTAACAAAATTCTCCCCAAATTATGAGTTTGGAACTCGTGACAGTCAAAATACTTTGGAGAATGTGTGTGTCAAAAACAAAGAGCACACCAGTTGGGAACCTAGAAACAATCACGAATCAACATAATAATATACCTTTGTTCGAGGTAGGGATTCCCATACTCAGATTACAAAGTGTAAAATGAGTCATGGCCACTAAATATACATTGTAGATTCATGTCAAGGTGAATCGATATAGCCACCCAGAATACACCATGGATCTATGGTCTAAAATGACTCAAATTCGAACATAGCCACGAGACATACAAAGTGGATCTATCTGTTAATAAAAATCATGAATAATCCATCAAAGCCTGGGCCAGAATGGTATAACCCAGGGTCTTCATTTCCTTTGTCCCTAAGTATGAATCTAACCATGATATTACAGGCATTGAATTCGAACATGGTAGAAACCACTTGATTATCGACCAATGATGAGAATCATTAACAAGTGTGAGGGAAATCACCATTGGTGTCAATGACTCCCAAGGTACCCTAGTACAATCCAACGAGTGTGAATAAAGGAGTTGAAGTCAACACTTGAGGGAATCTTCCAATCAGGGGCCAATGGTGTGAACCCACTATTGAAAGTGAAGAAACCTGCCATTGAGGAATGCAGGCTCTAAGGCACTTTATGATTTCAAAGTCTTGTTCCTGGATAATGAGATGAAGTCAACAATAAATGACTCATCATAGGAGGGCCTTGATGTATCCCCCATCAATGACATGAAATAAGTAACATATTTGAGATAGATCAAAGTATGAAATGATTCGAAACTGACATAGGGAAGGCCGACATGGTAGAAAATGTATAATTGCAAATGGTTGACTCGATAGGAGGCTTATTAAGGATGGACTTCTCTTGAACATATGAATGGAATGACAATGGTCTTGGAAGCATTGAATCAAGGAGGATCCAACATATGGACATGTGGATGGTCAAATGAGAGACGAATGGATTTCCCAACACGGATAAAATGATGAAGCGGGTGTCATGTTCAAGAGAAACTATTACTGCCACTAACACAGATACAAAGACACATTTATTTTCCAAATTTCCCCCCACCATTTCTAGCAAGTACCTATTTATTTTTAATCAAGCTTGAGGAGGATAACATATGCTTGTTGATGTAAGCTCATCCTTCGAACGAGTTCCTCACAGTGCTTTTAACGAACCCTAAGAAGGAGTGGTTTGGTCCCATATGGGTCTTTCGATGTTTGTTTAATGAGTCCAAAGAGAGAAAACTCGGGGGGTTTTCATGTTTAGATAGTCTAAAAAACACTTAAATAGGACTCCACAAGTTCCTTTTTCGTAAGTTAATCTAATGCTACTGAAAAATTGATAACCTATCAGTCATCAAATTCTTTCTTCAAATACTTTTACAAGCGTGAAAAGAACAAGGTCGCTCGACAATCTTTTCGTTTTTACAGAGCGTGAAGAGAGCTTAAAGGATACTCCATGGGTTTCATTTTTCATGTTACCATTACGAGTATGAAAATATGACAAAAGTATACTCGATTACATTATCATTGATTTACGAGCATGAGAAGGAACAAAACCTAAGCTCAAAGATTTTCCTGAAAAACTCTAAAAGGATTTGTACACGCGACAAAGGTATAAAAAAAAACCAAAAGACGTATCCTTGTTCAATACTTCACTCCTAGGTTTTTCATCTGCAAAAAACCAAACACTTTCAATGTTGTTAGAAATTTAGGTTTTAGGTGGAATATAAATAAAATAATATAAAAATAAAAATGAAAAAGTAATAAAGTAATAAAAATGGGTAAAAACTTCATTTTACTATTTCATTGTTACTCCACCCAAACTTTGTTCCAAAAACCCCCATTTTACCCTAATTTTCCACTGCGGATTGCAGGAGGCACGATTGATCATTTGGAAAACGGTCTTTGCAGAACATGTAACTTTCATCTCCTTCAACTTTTCATGGATTAATTGTTTCTTTTCATTGGTTAGAAATGGATTTTTGGGTTTCATTTTCAAGGGTACCTGCGCTTGAAGGTCGTCGCAGGTGCCCTGTATAGTGCCCTGTGATGACCCAAGGTTGTCACAAGCAGCCTTTAAGATGGCTTACAATTACTCTGCACTGTACGGGCATGCAGTACTGCAACATGCACAAATCAAAACATGTTTTTAGATGAATTTGCCAATAAAAAGTTTCCAAGGGGAAGATGAAGGTGCTAATCCCTATTTTATGTTCCATCGTAGGTCT
>ML779724.1:329372-341041 GCA_009831015.1 Picea engelmannii
AGAGAGAGAGAGAGAGAGAGAGAGAGAGAGAGAGAGAGAGAGATTACATTGTTGGGAATGACCCCGGAAGGGTAAATTCCCTCCGACAGTGTGGACTGCTAAAACTTTTCAAGATCCAAGGCATGAGGGCCCAGTTGAGGTTACTGGAATACTTAGTTCACATGTGGGATGTGAACCAACATGCATTCTGTGTGGGGGCACACATTCTAACGATAGATATAAAGGATATCTATTTCTTGACTGGTTTATCTCGTCATGGGGCTTGAGTTACACTAACAGGTAGCAAGGGAGGTGGTGAGCCCATGAGTCACTATATTAGTGAACATTGTGTACCTAGTACTCAGAAACATAACGACAAAGTCGCTATCACAGATGTCTGTGACTTGCCTCTACAGACGATCCTCTACAATATTACACACATGGCAGGGAGAACAACTCCGCATAGGGCTCTTCAGAGTTATTTCTAGTATGCGCTGGAATGTATGGAGCCCAAAGTTTTAAACTAGTCTGACAGGGTTCTCAGAAGCACGAAGAAACAATTAACCAAGCGCAGAAATGGTGACCTGAAACAATTTGGATATAGTTTGATTTTGGTATCCTTCTTTCTAGAGAGGGTCCCATATTTACGCTTGTAGGTTGAGTGGGGTATACCTTCCCCACATGATTCAAGAATGAAGAGGTGGGTCGACCTCATGGCACAACATGTGACTGGTCCTATCGTCAAATATAATGATGTTTTATTTGAATGGTTGAGGACCCATATGCTTATGGTATATGACTATGCCTATGTCAGTGTAGACTTCCAAGGTGACCCAGACTTGGTTCTTCCTGAGGGTTTTTAATGGGGGGACATAGGTAAGAAGTACATTTTGTTTTTATAAAGTTTTTTTGATTTTTAATATAAAATGTTTTTATGTGTTATTTATCCGATACCTAATCAAATGATCTTTTGATGATGTATAAGTGGGACCTTACCGAACTCCAGGTTCATCCCCCATATAGAGGTAAGGGGAGAGAACTAATGTAGCAGGAGCAACTACTACTGACTATGAGATTCTAGAGAAGAATATAGAGGGTCTTACAAAGAACATCCCAGATTCCCCCATCGATGATATCTCGAGGCATTATCAGTTCCATACAATGGGCGTGTCCACTACCATTGGTCAAATGCTCTGCAAGTTAGCGCAGGCAGTTGCATGTTATAGTGAGCATCATCCTTGATGTTCTATTTTTATATGAAGCCATGTGCTTCACATTTTTGATAATTTGGTCTTCAGAAAAAAACACTTTTTGTAACACTTTTATCGTTATATATATATATGAGGCTTCTACCAGCTTACTTGTTGTATGTACAAAGTGTGATTGGATTTTATAAATTTCTCAAATGTCTGTCTAACATATATTTGACTAATGCGTCTGTTAATGTATTTAGACATCTAGGAATGTGTTGATACTCAATGTAGTCAAAATAACATTCCAAGAGGTGAATTCATAAATATACCCTTAATAATGTAGGAATTCAAATGGAGTAGACATTACTCAACTATAAGACTACTAACTATGAATCGAGTCATATAATGAGATGTCAGATTTCAAGTGGAACAATGTCAGTCAATAATTCGATGACTACACTATATTCCATAATATTGTTGGTTGCACGACCAAGGAAAACACCATGTAGACTAATCAATTCATTTATAGGCACATAGATTTCCCAAGCAACAGATGCTAAGTTATGAGTGCTATGACTAGTGCCAACAGCGAAGCCAATGTAGGGTAGTGAAGACACCGAAATATGGAAACCAAGCACAACGCAAGGTAAGCAGCTGAAGGTCAAAACCAAACAATGAAAAATCACACAAGAGTATGATACACTAAAAGTACAAGCACTCATGAAAAAATGACTTAAGCATAGTAATTATTTAAGTAAAGCCCATTTCTAGGTTCACTCAAAGGGATTCCATCATAATCAAATAGCTCTTAAGCTCCCTTCTCCAACACACGTTTGACAATGTAAGGACCTCTCCACATAGCCTCGAATTTACTAGCCCCTAGAAAATCATGATCCTGTTCATAAAGGAGAACTAGATCACCTTCAGAAAAAACATGTGACTTGACATGCTTGTTGTATTGGGCTTTAACATGTTTCTTCTGAGTTTTTATAACTAGGGAAGAATCGCGATGGGTTTCATCTAGTTGCATTAAATACAAAAGACGTTATTCTTTAGCAGAGGTATTGGGGAGAAGTTCAACGACCAGTTTAAAATATGGTATTTCACATTCAATCGACAAGATAGCCTCGATACCATAAACTAGTTGGAAGGCATAAATCCCGTGGTAGACTTGACAGATTTTTGATAGGCCCATAATGCTGATAACAACATCGTGTGCCAACTTGTCTTATGAATTCCTATCATTCGTCGAAGCACAATAATGAAACTTTTTTAATTGCTTCAACTTGGCCATTGGCCTATGGGTAATAGGGGGTTGATTTTTCATGGCAAAGACCCAACTTTTTAGTAAGTTCGGACATCATGAAATTTCAAAAAATACTACCGTGATCAGTAACAATAGTTTGAGGGATAAAAAACCGAGTAATGATATGATTGAATATGAACAATGATGCATTTTTCCCGGTGTTATCAAATGTAGGAATCACCTCGGCCCATTTAGTGAAATAATCCACAACTGCAATGATGTATCCATTCCCCCTGGCCGAGTGAGGGTTACATGTCATGAAGTCAGTGCCCCATTTGGCGAATGGACCAACATAAACTACATGATGTAAGGGAGCAGGATGATATCTTATTTTGTTATTATAATTTTGGAAAGCATGGCATTTATGAATAGCAGTGATGCAGTCCTTGAACAAAGAAGGCAAGAAATAACCTGCTTGTAAGATCTTTTGGGGAGTGGCATACCTAGAAATACGATCGTCACATGATCTGGAGTGATAGTCATTCAAATATTTCTCAGCTTCATCGTAAGTGAGACATCATCAAAAAATGGAGTCAATATCGCACCGATAAAGGGTATTACCGAGAATGATGTTTTATCGAGCTTGATAACGTATGTGACGACGATCTGTACTAGATAGATCAGGCCGAAAATTTTGAGTCTGGAGATAGATAATAATATATCCATACCATATGTCATTAGAATTGATCAAAAAAAGGGATTCATGAGGTAAGGAATCCGTTGCCATGTTTTTTGTTTTAATGGAGGAAAGGTCACATATCAGTTCAGCGAAAACCAAATATTTCTTAGACTTAGCGCATTCAAACTCCAAGTCAAACTCCTGGATAATTACTATCCATTTGGAGTACTTTCCCCCTAGAAATTTTCGCATAAGGATATGTTGCATGGAGTTTCTATTGGAAATAATGGTGGTTTTGCATAATAAGATATAATGATGAAAACATTGGACATCTTGGACAACTGCCAAGGCCAGTTTCTCCACATGTAAGTATTTGGTCTTAGTAGTGGTGAGACTCCAACTGAAATAGTATATGACATGTTCATCATGATAATCATCCTCTTGGACTAAGACCATGGAAATGGTAGATTCAGAAGCACGTAAGTACAGGAAGTAATCCTAGCTATAGTCAGAGGGAAACAATAAGAGTGTATGGGTTAAGGAAAGTTTCAAAGCTTCAAAGGATTTGTTAGCAGTATCGTCCCATACAAACTCATAACCTTTCTTGAGTAGCCAATTGAATCCTTCCATCAGTTCAGTGTAATTGGGGACGAAACTACATAAAATTTTTGCCTTCCCTTGAAAACTTTGGAGCTGGCGGAGTGTGGAATGAGGAGGTATATTAAGGATAGCCTCAACCTTCAAAGGGTCAACACGAATCCCATGTATGGACATAATAAAACCAAGTAGTCAGTTGTATTCCACACAAAATACACATTTGTGTGGGTTTAAGCGGATATGATAATAATGACAACGTACGAAAAATGGCCCTCAAATGTGTCGAGTGATCTTGGTGACACATGGAATGCGTCGGTATATCATCAAGATAGATTTTCACAATGTGCTTAATATCGTGGAAAGCATAATACATAGTGCGCTGAAAAGTTGTGCCATCATTCTTGATACCAAAGGGTAATTTCTGGTAAGCAAAGGTTCCCTAAGGGAAAATAAAAGTGGTCTTGTGTTGGTCCAAGGGTAAAATATTAATTTGATTATAGCTGGAGAAACCATCCATCAAAGAGAATATTTTGTTGTCGGCACAGTTGTCAATGATCTGTTCAACGAAGGGGTCGGGTAATTGTCCTTAGGACAAGGCTTATTTATGTACCTATAATAGACACACACGTGGATGGTACCTTGTTTCTTATTCACTTGAACTAGATTGGATACCCAATCAGTCAAAGCCACAAGATAAACAAAGCCAATTTTTAGAAGTTTTCAACCTCAAGATTGATAGTGGAAGCTTTGCGTGGGTGTACTAGGAAAATTCTCTATCGAACGGGTTTAGCGTTCGGGTATGTCCTAATTTCATGCACAATGATATCAGGATCAATACCTGGCATCTCTTCGTAACTCCAAGTGAAAACATCATAGAATTCTTGGAAAATGGCTTTGTATGTGCGGACCTCATCAGTAGAACATGGGTCTCTAATATGGACATTCTCCACAACTCTGGGTTTAATGGATATGTCGAGAGGGATGATAGGTGAAATGTTTCTCAAGTTCCCTTCATACAAAACATCGTGCTTTGACTCAAGAATTGAAGAAATAACAACAACAGTCGACAGTGTCGAAATTCATCGGTAAATCTCTATGGTGTCGCATTCGAGGAAGAGAATGGAGGGATGATTCCCATCGTCCCAGGGAGTGTCTTCCATAGACATGAAAGACATTATCATCTCATCCATAGGAAAAATCATGTGAAATGGATCAGTAGATGAATCACATAGAGAAGGAGAGGAGGGGGTTTCTGGTTTAATATCTTAGTAAGCAGATTCGATCAGAGTTAAAGGCATCTAGTTTCCATAACGGAGGTAATCACGAGGGTTGGGTACTACCCATGGGTCATATGAATCAGGGGTTTCATGAACAATGGTGGATATCATATTAATAGAGGCAACGAAAGGAGGAGGAATATTGAGTGGTGGGATTGGAAAAGTACCCATCAAAGTTGAATCTTTCAAAAGACCCACGTCGACATTCTCGTAACCAGGAGGTGTCTTCAAAATGAAGGGAACGTTGCTAGTATGTGAATCAGAATTAAAGAAGGCCAATTGGTCAACAATAATGACCTTTCCTTGATTGCGGGAAACGTACCACATGGAAAAGGGTAGACACAACTACACACATGTAATCAATCCATCTACGACCAAGTAAAAGGTTATAATCAAGAGGTGCATCAAATACATCAAACTCAAAATTGACCAATTTACCTTCCAACGTAATAGACAACGAGGGAAGAACATCGTAGGGTTTAATTCTTATACCATTGAAGTCCTTAAGTGTATTGTGTGATTCGGTGAGGATAGGAGAGCCAATGGATTTCCAATAAATGACAAACATGACACAAGTCAAGGCTCCTTAATCAATAACTGTTCTATAGATATTCTTGTTTTCAACAACAACTTGGATCTGAAAAACTAACTGAGGAGGAAGCATTGGAACGTGATATTCCAAGTCAAAGATTATGAGATTAATATCCATGGGATAAATTCCACCGATGGCCTTTAATAGTGTCTTTCGTTGAGCTTGGAAACTTTGAAGGACTTCGAGCACTGACATTACAAAGGGTTCTTGTGCAAGGTCTTCTACAATACTGTAATTTTGGGCAGCACAAGCATGAGGGTTGAACACAGACTTTTGAATAATTCCCTTAGGAGGAGGGCGAAGAAATACATCGAGACTTGGTATTTCGAGATGAAGAGGACCATTGGAAGGTGAAGTTGGGGGAGAAGGTTGAACAAATGAAGGACGTATATCATCAACTTTCTCTTTTGACAGAGTATATTCTTTGGCTCGAGTTGTGACTACAACTTCGTTATTTTTAGAATCACTAGTACACATAAGGACATAAGACAAGGTATAAGGGGAAGCTTGGTCATGAATGAAAAATTGGGCTTGTTGTTGAGAAGGGAAAGCTTGTGACAAAATGATAGGTGTAGAAGGTTTCCCAGTCCCTTGGAGGAACTTAGTAACTTCGACATGTCTTGGAAAATCTTTCGTGTAATGATTGTCACCATAATAAGGAAATGATAACGAGGTTTACATTTATCTTTTTCATCATCGGTTTGTGTTTTTACTTTATTAGATTGTGGATTATTATTATTGTCCTCCTTATTCTTACCCTTCCCTTTCATTTTGTTTTGGTTTTTCCCGGCAGGCGTGGATTGAACAAAATTAACTTCAACAGACTTGTCAGCGGAAGGAGTAGGAGTAGGATTACTTTGTGCATTGGAATTATTATATTTGGGATTGGTGTGACTGGCATGTGAAGACTGGGTCTCAGCACGAAAGGTGTCAATCACACCATCAAAATAAAGAGAATTTGTTGGAGGGGTTGGGGTAGGATTGGTGGAAGGACAAGGAGCGTTAGGGATCAAATCATAGAGTGTTCCCATTTGTGAATAAACAAGATTGAAATAATGATCACGACTAGTTGCCTGCTCTTCAGTGAAAACACCACCCATGGTGACATCACAAGCGATAGGTCCAATGAGTGATTTGGTAAACCACTCAGCTAATAGTTGATCAGGAAGAAGAACTTTGATAAAACGTCTTATTCTCCTCCACTCAAGAATGTGATTGGAGATATGAGTGGACGAGGATTGCTTGAAAGAACTAAAACATTTAGTTCCTGTCTCATATCGAATTGGTAACTAGTAATTTGTCAGAAAGGCCATGGCTAGGGTGTTGAAGACATTGAAGAAACCTCACATTAACTCAATGTAGCATTTTGTTTCTGAACCCATGGGAGTTCATTGGAAAATTTGTAATCTGATGGAGTCATCCATCAAGGAGTTGGATGAACACCATAGATGAAAAGTCATAACATGATTATTCATATATTCTCCTTCTCAACCATCAAATTTAGGGATGTCAGACACTAACTTGGCCAGTATGACGAGCCAATAAGGAGAATGTAAGATAGGATCATTCAAAATCCTAGACAAGTCAGGTAACTCCAAAGTGGCCAGGAAAGGCAACTGTCGGTTCACTTGTGGAAACTGGTAGTTTTGAGGGGGAAGTCCCATAGGTATACTAATAGGACCGTAAGAAATATGCAAATAATCGGGCAGTTCTGACAGACTCGGTTGTGGGGGATTTTGAGGTGTATATCCCGCAAGGTTGGGTTGGGTAGAGAGGTTCCCTTAGAAAGGGACACTAGATTGAACGCCCTGACCCCAAGTGGGATTCAAGGAACCTAGATAGGGTTGACTGAAGTTAGGGTATACAAAAGAGTTAACTTGAAGATGTTTCCCCCCAGACAGTTGTATATTTCCCTGGAAAGGAAGGTTCCAAGTTTGATATTGTAAAATAGGTGCATTCTATCCATAAAGAGGGTTATGTAATCCAACTTGAGGTTTCCCCCCAAGTTGGGTTTGGGCCCCAATTTGAATTTTACCCCCAAATTGAGGGTTCCCCCCAGCTTGAGGCTGACCTCCAACAAGAATCTAGTAACCAGAAGTGATAGGAAGATTGGTGTCTCCAAGAGGATTGGAGCCACTAGGGCCAATATGATGATATCCTCCCACCAATGGTGGAGGAGGAACATAAGGCCCTTTGGAGAGTACCTGGGCAGGTGTAGAAACAAAATGACTTTCAGTGTTATACCCAGGAGGAACAAAAAGTCCAGAACCTCTAGATGGAACATGGGTAGGGATAGAAACATAAGTATTCAAAGCTCGATACCTAGGAGGTAGTGATGGATTTGGTCTAGATGGAAGTGGTCTTCCATTCGGAGCTTGGGTAACGACCACATTTTTGGTAGAAATTCTGGTAGCTCATGGGACCATAGAATGGGCCATCTCAAGAGGAAGGATCAAGTGAGAATCGACCAACAACAGGTTTGAAACGGTGGTGACACTACTGGTAGTACTAGTAAAGTGGTCTAAGGGTACTATATAGGTAACATACGTCTTAGGCATTTGTGATGTCATAGGTTGATCATGACTCGCTCCTATGTTACCATATAGATCATGTATTGTCAAAGGGACGAAACCAAAATTAGAAGTGCCAACAGCGTGAGTTGAGGTCCTAAATGATTCACTTTGAAAAATTGGATCCTCTACTCCAGAGCCTATGCTAGGTCTCATAGGTACTTCAGTCTCATCAACAAGAAAAATTTCTCCAGATGAATTCACCTAGGGTATACATGGATTTCATGAAACACATAATGCCAGATTGATAGGGAGGTGAAAATCCTCTAAGGAGTCCAAAACAATTCGAAATCCTTCCAAAGAGTGTGTGCTTCCAACTTTAGAAGTAATTTCATGGTTGACTACTCCCTCAGGAGATCCTTCTGGTGAATTATGAAGCAAAGGTTGGTAGCCTTCTATATCTTCCGAGGGTACCCCTTACATCCTACGTGAATGACAAAGGCCGATGTTGGCTTAACTGAGTAAGGAAAAAAAAAACCTATGGCCAAATAGAGAAAGCAAACATCACTCACTAATAAAATATAGGAATCAAACAAAGCAAACAAACCTTCTTATTTTGAATTCACTAGTTGGTGATGAAATCCAGCATCATGAAATCAAGACAAGAAGGGGCTGGGATAAGCAAGTGGAAACGTTACGTTGATGACCTGCTTAATAGACTTACACCCTGGTGCAATCTCCCACACATAATCATGATATGCTCCAAGGATCTCGATTGAGTTGGGCCAACGTCGATTCTAGATACTGTGAAGACTTTCCCCTCCACATTCACCTTGCATAAATATCCTAAAGAGATAGGCTACTAAGGTTACCAACTACAACAGTGATTCCTAGGGAAATAGTCGACAATTCGATCCACGCGGAAAGACAGGGTATCTAGCCCGAAATCAAATTTAAATGATTCTACTCATAATTGTGGGAATACCTTCAAGTGACCCCCAATAATATGTGAAATCTCCATACCAATACCAATAAAGAAGGGTGAGTAACTCTGCTAATCTTAATGTGACCTCAGGGTTGACCCTTGTGTGAGAAGGGATTCCTAGGACAAAATATAGCAATTAGATTTGAACTCTCCCTATCAAAATATACAATTGTTTTTTTTTATTCTTTGGAGACTGTGCCTCACAACATATCCCAAAGCACTATCCTAGCTAATGTTGGTGAAAAAGATCCCTAGAAAATAAAAGTTACTAATAAATTTTAAATTTACGTTGTGTTTTAGAGACTGTTGCTTACTCAAAAAGGGAGATGGAAGTGAAAGTGTTGATGTTGTGACCTTGACCCAATAAAATGAAAAAAGAGATGAATGTGAAAATTTCAATTCAATGAACTCTAGTTACAGTAGGGAGAAGATATTTCTTTCAAAGTACAACAAGCTACTAATTGCAATTTCTTAATTCTGAATGAACACAACTCCAAATAATCATGAAATACAAATTTTCCAAATTCTTCTCTTTGCAAATGTTTCAAATGTAAAAAATTTCTTATAAGGGACTACTAAAAGAACAAATGAATTCAATTCTTCCTTTCCAAGACAAAATCAAAGATGTGATAATGAAAGGAAAATCAATACACTCTCAACACCATTCCCAAATCAAATTCACAATGTAGACAAAAAGGAAAAAGACGAGAATTTTTTTTGACATAAGCAAGAAAAAAGTGTTTCTAAATCAACAAACAATCTGATAAAAAAAATGAATCCAAAACTTAGAATAAAACAAAGACCCTTTTTCAAACAAGCACTCAAGTGAAGGCCTGAGATTATGTCCTTGTGACAATAAGTATGAGCAAAAACTTGCAAAAATGCAAAGAAAGACTTTCAATCACTGAAAACCAATCATAAGCAAGCTTCAAACTCAGGAATCAATCAATCATGGGAATAGGAAGTTCACCCCAGGCTACTAAGGAAAATATAGGTGGTAAAAGACAAAATGACTCACTCCATCAAAACCTACAAGAGTCATCGCAGGCTGGGTATGGGACACAGTGGGACGAGATGAAGTCATCGCAGACTACTGGCAGAGCACAGTGGGACATAGCCGCACTAAAATGCACAAGAAGGGTGTGATGCTTAGGGGCTGTCGCAGGCTACCAATAGGTTACAATGTGATGATCTCTATAAATTTGGAAAATTTGGAAGAAAGACAAAAAATCCAAAGGAACTTCTAAACCCAGGGAGTCTAACTAGATCGCCCACAAACTCAAAGAATGAAAAATATCAGAGGAAGGCAGGCTAAAGGAAAATGGGAAGAAAAAAATCAAAAGGAGATCGTATCCCCAGTATGGTCACCAATTTTTTTATGGGACTTATTGGTAAATGTAGACATAAACAGATCTCCCTATATCCACCTAGATCCAGAACAAAATAGAACAGAATATGGCACTTTCCCTAAGCTCTAATCATTGAGTTTACTATTTAACAAGAGATGAGAAACATACCATTTAAATATCGCTTCTTCTTGTTGTTGTCATCCTGGATCCACTCCAGTGCTCCTGTGATATTGGATATGCAAGGAAATACAAGCCAACCAAAGTGAAAGCAGTATAATATACTCAACGAGAACTTATGCATGTGATCAAGGAATCATACAATAAAAAAAATCAAGTTTTATGTGAAAGAAACATATCACTATATTATAAATAATGAAGGTGGAAATTACAACCAAAGACTTGATGTTGCAAGGTCCCCTTTTGATGAACCTTTTCTCCAACACACACACTTTCTCCAACCTTGAATGAAGAAGAGCCAAAATGACTTGATAAACTGAAATGAAGCCCTCAACTATGAACTGAAGTAGAATTCCTCATCCAATTCTTATCCTATTCAATAATAATCTTGCTTGAATCAACCTTAGCCTTTTCCATGAGAAAAACCTCTTTATATAGGGAAAGAGAGATGGTTAAAGAGATTAGGATGATCCCACCAAATCAGATAAGCGAGTAGGATCCCAACCATATGGATGCCACCTCATCTTCTAGAAGATCCCCTTCTAGAAATTTCGTGAAGGTCGACCTTTTCTTAGCCTTTTGACATCATCACACCCCAATTGTAGAGCATCTTGTGGAGACATCGCAAACCATTTTTAGGGCAGAGTGCGATGACCAAGCATCGCCGCACCCTGCTTATGGTTCAACTTGCGATGACCTTCCTTAATAGGGTTTTTTAGAAGAGAAAACCAGTCACCTTCCTCATGGAGAGAGGCTCTTTTTGGGAACATGAACACATGTTTTCAATGGATCACTATGATGACCAAAATAATGTGTAACAATTTTTTCCTTCAGCAGAGCAGACGAGAGACATCTTCACCAAGACCTTCACTGAGCAGAAGTTCCATTGTCTACGAAGTCGTCTTGGAGTGAAGGACAGAGTTTCCTAGAAACTGTAGTTATTTTTTTTACATAAATTGTACCTTAAGGGGGGTTTTCCCGTGATATTTTCCCTCTTTCCTCACTTTATTTCAATGTATCTTTTGTATTTGGGTACCTAACATGGCCTCGTTGCTTGGACCCATTCTTTATTTTTCACCATAGTG
>ML779724.1:350527-371936 GCA_009831015.1 Picea engelmannii
ATATCCACTATCAGCCATAGATCTAAGAGCATACTCATGGACCGCTGAGATTAGTGCACCTTTTAGCACAAGGCGCCAATGCTATTATATCATCTCAAGGACTTAGGATAAAGCATTTTATGGGTTTTTTGTTGTTCCCCTTTCTTTATTTTTGTCACCAAGGGGTCCAAAATACAACATTTTAACTCAAATCAAAGCATTTAACCAACTTTTCATCAATTTTATTGGAATGAAAGCATACTAACCTATATCCTAATCTAATCACCTAGAAACTTTAACCCAGATTAGACTGTTGGGTTAACACTTATTCTAACCTAAGATAACTGGCTAAGTTTAGACTGATTAGCCAGTTTTATTCACTATCCTATCTAATTAGGCTAAGATTAAACTGTTTAGCCAAATTTATTCCCTAACCTATCTGCATAAATTTAAAGAAATTGACCATGGTTAGACAGTATGGATCAAGCCAATTTTATTACATGGGGTTTCATATTTTTCTTTTTATACTCTATTTTATTCCTTTTGTATTTTTCGTTTTCTTTCTTCTCTTTTTATTTTTCTTTATTTTCTTTTTCTTTTTCTTTCTTTTTTTTTATTCTTTTTCTTTTTCTTTCTTTTTTTAAATCATTTGCAGAATGAAATATTATTTACAACAACAAATGCAACTAGAGGAAAGAATTTCTAGTCACTAGTTGATCCTATGAAACATTGGGTTATAACAGTGGCTCCACCTGGGGATGGTGCTCTCCTTATCAGGTGCCAAGAACCTGCTACCTGATGTTTTGAAAATTCTTCTCCAGTACTTCTTCTGCAACTTGATTTTTTTTATTTTGAAAATTTGGTGGCACTGGTCATTGACTTAGGGCCTTCTCTTCGAGCTTCAACCATCTGATCAACAACACCCACACATAACATGAAAGTAAAAACAATTTTTACAATGAGGTGGATGGTTAAAAATATTTATTCTGGTGGAACGTAATGCTTGAGCATCCTACCATTGATAGGTCCCCCTGGCATATCTGCTCCTTCCCTGTCCTAGAGTAAGAATGTGTTGTTCCCTCTATAATCTTGAATGGTGTAAGGGAATTTCCACAGATTGTCAAACTTCCCATGCTTTCCCTTGTCTTCATTTATGGAATCCCATTTCAGTACTATATCACCCAATTTGAAATCGCATTCCTGGGTTCTTCTGTCATAAACCTTATTGATTCTTTCTTGGATTACCTATGTCTAGTTATACACCTCCTCTATGGACTGTTGAAGTTGGATCATCTGATTGATTCTCCTTTTAATATCATTAATCTCTGCCTATACTTCTTACAATAACTTCATAATAGGAACGCCCAAAGAGGTGGGTCAAAAAACATCAATCCCATATACCAACTGATATGGGGACATACCAATTGATATTTTTGTGGTCAACCTGTCAGCCCAGAGAGCATGAACCAACTTGTTGTGCCAATATTTCTTATTTTCCTCAAATATATTTTTTATGACATTCACCAAACTCTTATTTGAAGACTTAGCTAGCCCATTTCCTTGAGGGTAATAGGTTTTGGAGTTCCCCAAGTAATCTGGTAATTTCTGCAAAATTCTATTAGATTTTTTGATCTGAAAGCTACTGCATTATCAATTATGATTTTCCTAAGACATCCAAAGTGAGACAGAATATTAGTTTCCAATAATTTAATAATGACAGATTCAGTGGCTTGCCTACAGGGTATATCTTCAATCCACTTTGTAAAGTAGTCTGTATATGTGAGGATCCACTTATGCTGGCCTGAAGAGGGTGGATGAATTTCGCCAATAAATTCCAAACCCCATTGCTGGAATGGAGCTTCCACAGATATAGGTTTCAAGGGTAAAGGATAAATTTTCCTTTTGCCTTCAAAGACTTGGCACTTGTGACGGGAGGTTACCTTTTTATGCACATCTACAAACAATGTGGGCTAGTAAAAACTAGCTATGAGAATCTTGTTAGCAATAGTTTTCCAACATAGATGCTTGCCACAATATCCTTCATGGAAATCCTACAATGCCTTGTCAGCTTCATCCTTTAATAAACAATTAATCAAAATACCTCCAACATCTTTCCAGTATAGGTTTCCATCCAGAATAGTTTTGTGTACCATGGAGAATTTGAGAATACCTCTTTGACATGTGGATTCACCTGCTCTCCCTGCTCATCAAATGTAGCTAAAAATGTATATCTAAAGCATGAAAATTTGATTCAGCCATCAATTTGGCCAAACCCTGACCCTTGATCAGTTTAGTTGGTTTGATTTCTATATCATATTCTAGAATCACATCAATCCACTTTCCTCTCCTACCATCAGGGTTATCCTGAGTCAGTATATCCTTCACCACCCCATTTGGAACATAAGAAATAAAATGAGAATGGAGAATGTAAACTCTAAATTATTTTATTGCTTTTACCAGGGAAAAATCTTGTTTCTCCATTATATTGTAGTTTAGTGCAAAATATCTCAATGAATTGTTGAAAAAGGCTATGGGTTGTGCATGCCCTTCATTGTTTTTCTGCAATAAAACTATTGCAATGGTGTGTTCAAATGCAAAAGAGAACAAATAAAAATCCTTAGTGTAATCTGGACTAATCAATAAAGGGGCTTGTGTAAGTACATGTTTTACCTGCTCAAAGGATTGTTTGGATTCATTGTTCCATTTTATTTTGGTATCTTTTTTCAACATATTTGTAATGTTCCTGAGGATTTCTACCAAGTTGGGTATGAGTCTTCTCAGAAAAATTATTTTCCCTATAAAGGATTTCAATTATTTAATGTTCCTAGTATGGTCGAACTTTTGGATGGCCACAATTCTGCTGGGGTCTATCTTGATTCCATCTTTAGAGATTATATGCCCTAGAAGTTTGCATTCTTCTAAACCAAAAAGAGTTTTCTTGGGATTCAATGAAATCCCAAACTTTCTACACTTCTCAAACACTCATATGAGGTGTGCTAAATATTCCTCATCTGAATTCAAGTAGACAGTAACATCATCCAAATATATGACTATAAACCTACCGAGCTCATCCACAAAGGCAATGTCCATTGCTCTTTGGAAAGTGGCACCAAAATTCATCAAACCAAAGGGAATTTTCACATACATGAAATTTCCCCAGGGTGTGGTGAAAGTTGTTTTCTCCCGGTCATATGGGTGGACAAGAACCTTTTTATAGCTAGAAAAACCATCTAGTATAGAGATCCTACTGGCCCCAAATACCTTTTGTAAGATGTGATCCATTTTAGGAAGGGGGTAGTTGTATTTGATGGAAACCTTGTTAAGGTTTCTAAAATCAATGCAAAGCTTGATTTCACCAGTCTTCTTTCTGGTAGGAACTAGATTGGAAATCCATTTTGAAAATCTTAAGAGGACAATTATTTTGGCATCATACATCTTTTTAATATCTTTTTCAATCAGGGGTAGTAAATTTGGATTGATTCTCCTAATTTTATGCTTGAAAGGCTTATGTTCTTATTTTATTGGGAGCTTGTGTTGTATGATACTTGTGTCATAAGACTTTACATCCTCATAGCTCCAAGCAAAGACATCTACAAATTCCTTAAACAATTCAATATATTTTTGTTTTTTCTCGGGGGGTAAAGATTTATACAGTTTTATCATTTTGGATTTTTCCTTTGTTCCTATATTACATTCCTCGACCTCCTTTCCACTAGGTTCAATCTTTGATTTTTTTGCTACATCGTTGAAATCAAATAGTTCTTCTAGAGGGACCAAACCTCTAGGTAACACATTATTCTTCAATTGCAAAATATCTGAGTCTTCATATTTTTATTTATTTCATCTGAATCTACTTTATTTACAATAGAATTTTCAAAGTCCGATTTATTTACACTATCATCTTCACTCTCTTCATCAATATTAGTACATTCAAAATCATTTTTAGATTGTAGGAAATATTCAATTTTCTCATTGTTGCCAAATACTTTTCAGTACTTGATATTGTCTGGGATAGTTGGTGATCCGAATTTTATGAGCAGAACAATTTGACTATAGATTATTAACAGATGCTTAACACAGAATAACAGAGATATAGTAAAATTGGTTTTCTATTCAATAAGTTAATAAGATGAAACTGTAAAATGCAACGGAAAACAAGCTTGTTGGAATGGTGCCCTCTTATCTCTGAGAAGAGATGTGACGACTGCACTCATTCACAAGAAGATGATTACAATGAGGCTTTGAAGGCCTTTTTTCAATAAACCGGAGTATCAAAAACCCTAAACATCCAAAAACCTAACCCTAGGAGATGAAGCGCCAAAAGTCATGTGGGCCCCGTTTGGGTAAGTCGATACATCAACTTCCTGGGGTTGTAACTTTTTCATACGATCTCTGTTTTAGGCATATGATAGCCCATTAGAAAGATCTATCTGAGGACTACAACAGTTGCCCAAAATTTCATGAAATTTTTCAACCCCAACATACCCAAAAAAAAACATTGTTTAGGGCCTCAAAACGGCTTCGGAAGTTCAGGACCCGAAAAACTGCTAAAAATAGTAAATTACCAAAATTGCCAGAAAGTTGTTTTGAGACAGCTGGAAAAGGTGGGTGTCCATCGATATCCACCTAGATCAATCCTCCCTCCTTAGGAAGTAATGTTCTCCATTGCGTTGAGTTCCCCCATTAGATGAGAAAATTTCTATTGAATTTGGCCCCGGGTGAGCCACTTGTCGAGTGTCCTTGATCTTTGTGTCCACAATTTGATCACTGGATTCTTGTTGTATGCAGTTGGGGTTGATCTATGTTGGTGTCAGTTGTTCTGGTACATTTGAGGTGTCCAAGAATGGTGGGAAATAAGGCCGAAGGAGGTCCACGTTGAACACTGGGTGCAGGCCAAGGAAAGGAGGAATGTTGAGCTCAAAATAATTATCCCCCATAGCCTTGGTGATGGTGTATGACCCATAATGGAGTGGGCGAAGCTTCCGATGGGGTCCTGTAAGGCGTTCTTTCTGCAAGTGAAACCAAACTTTGTCTCCCACCTGAAAATTATGTGGCACCCGATGTTGATCATGGCATTGGTTGTACTTGTCATTGGACTTCTATAGGATATCCTAAACCTGTTGGCGGATGTGTTGAATCCTCTCAATGAACCAAGTGGCTTTGTCAGCCTTAGTTGGAGTAGGAGAAGACTCAGGCAAGGTGATCGCAAGGGGAAGTGCAACATCTATGGGACCCAATGGTTGGAATCCCAACCCCACCTGAAAGGGGTTGTGGCCAGTTGAGCTATGCAGGGCTCGTTTGTAGCTATGTTGGACATAGGGAAGACTCTCATCCCATGTACGAGGGTTCTTGGAATTATACATGCATAGGATATGCATGATCATTCGATTTACGACCTCGATTTGGCCATTTGTCTGGGGATGGAAGGTCGTGGATTTGGTGAGCTTGGTGTCTAGTAGTGACCAGAGGCTCGACAAAACTGTGTTGATAAATCGTCTATCCTGATATGAGACAATGGTTTTTGGGATTCCAAAATGTACCTAGACTCGTTCAAAGAATAGCTTGGTAGTGGCTTCTGCTGTGATGCTCTTTTTGCAGGCAACCAGAATCGTCGTCTTAGAAAATCGATCAACAACCACAAAAACATAGTCATTTCCCCTCTTGGTGGATGGGAGGCCCGACATGTCGTCCATTGAGATGGATTCCCATGGCCTGTCAGGAGTAGGAAGAGGGGTGTACAAGCCCTTTTTCTTAGTGGTCGGTTTGGCAATAGTGCAGGCAGTGCAGGACCTGATATACTTGTTGACCTCCTGTCGAAGTTTCGACCATAGAAATGTTTTTGTAGAATCACCATTGTCTTTTTGACGCCAAAGTGTCCTGCCACCCGACTTTAGTGGGATTCCCATATCATCTTCACTCATTTTCTTTATGGAACACAGATATGGCCCAGAAGACACAACAACCCATCCTGAAGATGGAAATTATTAACAACTTCTTTTGCACCCAACATTTGGTAGGTGGTGGAAAAGTCCAGGTCTGTCTCATAGAATTGGGGCCAGCCAGAGGTCTCATGGCCGCAAGAGTCTAGCACTGTGGTGAGTGTCGTGACTGGTCATCTGCTAAGGTAATCAACGACATGGTTGGTGCTTCCCATTTTATACTTGATGTTGAGGTGGAATTGTTGCAATTAAGTGGACCACTTTTGATGGCGGTCATTCTGCAATTTTCCTTGTGTCTGCATGAACTGCAGTGGCTTATGATCAGTGTGGATGACTATCTCCTTCCCAAGAATGTAATGTCTCCACTGGAAGCAAGATTTCACAATGGAGTACATTTCTTTGTCGTAAGTAGGGTACTTATAGACAACATCTGATAGTGTCTCACTATGATAGGCCAAGTTGGCGTATATCTTGTGCTTCTGAAGGATGTGTAGAAACTATTGAATATGCTGCAAGTGTTCGGCCCAAGTCTTTTTGTAAATGAGAATGTCATCCAGATACACCACTACAAAAGTATTGGTGAATGGTCTCAGGATATCGTCCATCATCCTCATGAAAGTGGCTGGAGCATTTGTCAAACCAGAGGCCATGACCAACCATTCAAAAAGGCCTTACTTTGACTTGAAGGCAATCTTCCATACATATGTCTATTCTATAGGGACCTAGTGGTAGCCAGACTTCAGATCAATCTTACTGAAGTATTTGGCCCATGTGAGTTGATCAAGGAGGTCATCGATTTAGAGAATTAGGTATCAGTTTCTGACTGTGATTTTATTCAAAGACCGGTAATCAATGCAGAGTCGCCAGGTTCCATATTTCTTCTGTACCAACACGATTGGGCTCCCACAAGGTGATGAGTTGGGATGAATGTGCCCCTTCTAGAGTAGTTCTTGGATCTATCGCTTGATCTCCTCATTCTCTAACAAAGAGTGATGATAGGCTGGCCCGTTGGGAAGTGGTGCATCGTGGGTCATATTGATGGGGTGTTTGACCTGGCAATGCAGAGGTACCCCAGTAGGTGAGGAGAAGATATCTGAGTATTTTTCCATGAACTTGTCTACTTACTTCTGTTGTGTGGAGAGGTCAGTTGCATAGACCCTACATGTGGCTATGATATTTTTCTCCTTTTGAGAGTGAATCACGAAGAATACAAACTTCCTTGTCTGAGAGATGACCTTCCTGCATTTCTTAGCAAATATCAAGGAAATAACACTAGGTGGGAGAGCTTCGGGTATCCTGTACAATTTCCTGTTCAAGGTAATAATAACACTATGAGGCCTAGACTCATATACAAGATGACATTTCCATAAATAAGGTTGGCCCAAAAGAACATCAAAAACTTTGAGAGGAGCAACATCACACAATACCTCATCTTTTAAGGGCTTGATGTCGTATGTTAGTCAACACTATTGGATGACGTGGAGATCACTTCCTTGGTGGAGCCATCCAACGTTATAGGGTTGTGGGTGCAGCATTGTCGGTAGGGCCAACTGCTTGATGAACTCTGCTGAGATGAGGTTCTTCTGGCTACTGCTATCAATAATGAAGTGTAGTGGGATTCCTTTTACCCACATCTGTGAATGGAAGAGGTGCTCTCCTTCTTCTGGCTCATCTGGTTCACCATGTTGGAGCTTGGTTGTAGAAATGGTGGCACTGGGTTCCGCATCAATGATCCATCTTCCCCTTTCTCATTCTGACTCAGAGTCATCACCCACATCTGATTCAGAGGATTTCACTTCATCCACCAATGACTGCTTTGAGCGACAGTCAACAATCTTATGCCAAGGGCTCTTATGGAAGTCACACCACATCCCGGTATCTTTCTTTGTCTTTTCAATGTCTTTCTTTGCTTGTGGCTTGGACTGTTTGTCCTAATACTATCCATATTTTATCTTTCCTTTGTTCTATGTGTTGGGGCCGCCCTTTCATGGATTTTGTTGTGAGGGGTTCCCCGACCCAAATTGTAGTGTCTTTTTTTTTAGCTTCTGCTCGATTTTGATGACATATTGACAGGCTACACCCAAGGATGAGATGTCTAGAAATTCCATTTTGGTCTAGA
The DNA here is from genome assembly GCA_009831015.1 of Picea engelmannii. NCBI lineage: Eukaryota > Viridiplantae > Streptophyta > Pinopsida > Pinales > Pinaceae > Picea > Picea engelmannii. The sequence continues at coordinate 358,565 of ML779724.1, forward strand.
TGTATCTATGCAGAGAACCATGATACTTGAGCACCAAATGTCTCTTTGAATATTTGATACCCATCTTGGTGCGCAAGGTATGGAAGATATTTGTGAAATCTGGCACTCCTTGGTCTCTTTCTTGCCGCAGTGTGGTCCATTTGGTGAACAAGTTGTCATAACTTCCGACAGGGTAGTACTGTTCCTTAATAGCATCCCTAAAGGATTCCCAGGTGGTCATGACTGTAAATAATGAGGGTTCCTCTATTTCCTTTTTCTCAAAAAAAGTTTCCCACCAATTTGTGACATGGGGAACGACTTTGAGGAGCGCAAAAGTAATATTTTTTATATTCGAAAAGTTATGGACAGAAAAATACCCTTATAGTAGATTCAACCACTTGTCTACAACATCTGCGTCTATCTCACCTTCAAATATAGGAATACCGAATTTTATTTGTACCTTGAAGGGGGCGACGCCTTCGCTCGAAGAAGATGCATCGCCTGTTGGTAGTTGCCGAAGGATTGGTGCAAAAATATCCATCATCTCGTTCCTCTGTTGCATGAGGGATTCCTCAATCAACAGTTTGAAAGGATCTCATGTCCCATCATATTTCTTTTCTCTTTCCATGAGAGATCATTTGGGCGTGCGAAATATTTTTTCCTCAAGAGAAACAAGCTCGAGACCCAAATCTTTGTACTCCGACCTCGTTAGGGACATGCATTAAGATGACAAGGAGAAGACCGCTTTGATACCACTGATATGGATTTTATGAGCAGAACGATTTGACTACAGATTATTAATAGATGCTTAACACAGAATAACAGAGATACAATAAAACTGGTTTTCTATTCAATAAGGAAATAAGTTGAAACTGTAAAATGCAGTGGAAAACAAGCTTGCTGGAATGGTGGCGGCTTATCTATGAGAAGAGATGTGAAAAATGTGCTCATTCAAAAGAAGATGATTACAATAAGGTTCTAAAGGCCTTTTTACAATAAACAGGAGTTTCAAAACCTTAAACATCCAAAAACCTAACCCTAGGAGATGAAGCGCCAAAAGTCATGTGGGCCCCGTTTGGGTAAGTTGGTACATCAACTTCCCAGGGTCGTAACTTTTGCATACGATCTTCGTTTTAGGCATATGATAGCCCATTGGAAAGATCTATTTGAGGACTACAACAGTTTCCCAAAATTTCTAGTTGAAATTTTGCAACCGCAACATACCCAAAAAAACATTGTTTAGGGCCTCAAAACGGCTCCAAAAGTTCAGGACCCGAAAAACTGCTAAAAATAGTAAATTACCAAAATTTCCAGAAAGTTGTTTTGAGTCAGCTAGAAAAGGTGGGTGGCCACCAATATCCACCTGGATCAGTTGGTATTCATTTCACCTCTATTGTGTATTGGCGATTTGGATGGAAAGTTATTTTTCATGGAGCTACTAAAGTAGCCAATACATTTGCAAGTATGTTCTAGCCTCTGGGCATTACCTGCAAGTTAATTTCAGTGAAACATTGTAGAAAATCCAAAACAAAATTTCTATACGCTCTGAGTCTAGGATGTTTAGCTGAAAACTCACCTTTGGTTTTTTAATGACAAGTTCAGAGTCCTCTCTTACCATAATATTTTTGGCACCAAGATTCTTCAATAACTTCATGACAAGCATCAAGGCTTCATACTCAGCTATGTTGTTGGTTCACTAGACATTTAGTTTATAAGAGTGTCTTTATTAATACCTTACTTTATTATTATGAAGCCACACCCCAGCTCCAGCTCCCTCTTTGCTAACAACTCCATCAAAATCAATACTCTATAAATTTCCTGTTGGTTCATCACTTTCTGCTGTCATAGTTTTACTTTGCTTAGTGATTGCTTTTCTTTCCTACAGGCCAAATGCACTCTAACTGTGCAATTTGGTTGTCCAATTCACCATCGTTATATAAAATGAAAGAATCTAGGTCGGAATGAACAAAGTATAAAGGATAGCTATGCGAATTTTCTTGACTGCTGACCATATACTTAATCGGAGTCTCTTTGTACAATCTTCTCTGTTGGCCAAACACATGAATGGTGTAATAAGTCATGTGTCAGAAAGTTGGATTAGGCTGATGGATAGCTGGTATGGATTTTTGGTTTTCATTGATGTCAACTATTGGAGAGTGGTATTGTAGATTGATTCCAACCCTTAGTGATTGATGTCAACCCTTGAAGAAAGCCCGATAACACAAAAGTTTGGGTAATGGAACCAAGTTTTTTTTATGTAAATACGAATCATTATTGTCTTGTCATGGTTGATAATAATTACAAATGGATGAACTCCAAAGTGGTCCCCTTATGGTGAAATTCCTCGCGGGAAGACGCTTTGCAGATTGAGTTATCCTAGAAGTATGGTTAGAGAACCCATGCATATTTGTGGAATAATGAGATGAAGTTTAATTAAGTTGTCAGTGAAACTATCCTAGATGGATAGTTCTTATCATTCCATTTCTGGTGGTATGTGGAATGTCACATAACTCCTCACGGTTAGAGAGTTATGGCCATGAAAAGTTGGAGAACCCAGGTTTGGGTAATGGACCCAAATTTGTTTGATGGATCATGGTATGATTTTTGATATATTTTTTGGTAATACTATTCTATATGGATAGTACATGTCATTCCATTTCTATTGGTATGTGAAACATCACATAACTCCTCATGGTTTGATATTTATGGCCTTACGAAGTTGGAGGACCCTCATATGTCATCTAGAAGCCCCAAAAGGTCAAAGTAGTCAAAGTGGTTTATAAGATTTTAGAAGGTAAATAATAAAGTGAACTGATGAGTGTACTATAATATAAAGTGAATAAAAAACAAAATATTTAAATAATAAATTTAATGGAGAAATTAGAAGTGGGTTAACCCTGAAATAAGGAAAGTGGGCAAAGTGACCTAGAAGATGTTTTAAGGAAGCTACTTGGAGAGTATAAATAAGAGGCAATACTCTCTCATTTTAGATAACACTTGAGAATATTGAATATCTATAGGTTTTTGAGGTAACCAAAGGATATCTAAGCCGAATTTCAGAGGGAAGGTGAAGAAAAGATGGCCATAATTCAAGGGAGGATAAATTCTTTTGATGAAGGTTTCTGAGGTAGGTTATTTACAGGTCATCTCACCATTTTCGCAATAAGTTTTTTTCTGGAATAATCCAGACCATGAAATTTCTATGCCATTAAGGAAACATATCCAAGTATAGGTGGTAAAAAATTCATCTTTCTGGTATAGGAATTGCATAAAAAGCATTGAAGAACAGTGTGTATTAGTTTCATATCTTTATTCATTACAGGTACATAGTTATTATTATTTCAAGTTAGGGTTGTTGACTAATCCAAAACTAGTCATGTGAGACTAAAGAAAATTTTGATGAAAATGCTAGTCTCTTGTTGTTAAAGTTAAGGAAGGTGTGCAGGTATGTGATCATATAAAACAATTCTATTACAAAGTTACAAATCATATTTGGATGATGAAATTGATGAGAGATTTTGGTTAAGGTACATGTTGGGTACATGGTTGAGACAAGTAGTTGATGAGTTGGCACATACATGAGGTGTATAGTTGATGATGTTGGTACATATTGATGAGTCATAGTTGATGAGTAGTTGATACATGATTTGTACATACTTGGTACATGGTTGGAGGCACTTGTTAGTAGTATTGTTGAGACATGATTTATGGATGATGTAGCATACTTTTATTATTAGAAGCACATATTGATATTGGTGATGATTATGAGTTGTTGTGTTATGCTTGGTTGATGCACATCTTTGAGAGTTTTCTTCGTGATTGATATTGGTGAGTAGATCTGATTTGGTTGATAAGATTGATGAGACAGGTGTGATAGTTTTTTTGGACATGTTGTTGTGATAGGTTATTTGTACAGGTTGGTGCATGGTTCATGCACTTGTTTTGTTGGTTGTGGAGCCTGATTATTTTTCTGATTCAGAGGTCTTATGTTTTTCAACCATGTTTATACCCCATGAAGACTTTACACCCAAAAAGTATGTACACTCTTCCACACGGGGTTTGGGGGCGAAGCCCCCGAAGGAAAAAATGCCTTGTAAATCTATATTGTAATTTCATTGTAAATCTGGACTGTTCATTATAAGGTCGTAGATCTAATGGTATAAATTATGTTAGGGTTTGTTTCCCTAGAGGGAAACCCTCGGTTATGAGGGAAATGTATTGCGGCTATGCAATATGGCAAGTATTGTATTCTGAGAGAGGAGACTGTAAGAAAAAGAAGAGGAAGTTACAATGGGTTTTGCTATAGGTTGTATCCCTTCATTTGCTGGATAATAATAAAGGAAGGACCTGGAAATTTCTCTAGTGGACGTAGCCCACATTGGGTGAACCACATAAATCTATGTCTCTATTGTATTGTGTATCTTCTGTGTTTTGTTTCCGTATTTTTTTTATTTTAATTCTCCACGGTCCTGTTTTTCTGACAACTGGTATCAGAGAAAAAGGTAACTCGTAAGAAAAGAGGATTCCTGTTTTGAGTGGGTGCAATGTCGGAAGATGGAAATTTTAGGGTCGAAAACTTTAATGGCCAAAACTACTAGTTATGGAAGATGTAGATGGAAGATTATTTATATTAGAAGGATCTATTCCTACCATTGGGCATAGTAGCAAAGAAGTCGACGGCCATGAAGGATGAAGAATGGTATATTCTTGACAGAAAGGCTCTAGGAATGATATGGATGAGCCTAACAGCGTCAGTGGATTTCAATATTTTGAAAGAAAAGACAATGAAGGATTTAATGGACACATTGGATAAACTGTATGAAAAACCCTCGGCATCTAATAAGGTATTTCTAATGAAGAGATTATTTAATATGAATATTTCAGAAGGTCGGTCTGTTGCAGATCATTTAAATGAAATTAATATGGTTACTAATCAACTAAGTTTTGTAATAGTGGACTTTGATGATGAGGTTAGGGCTCTTCTAATTTTGTGCTCATTGCCAGAAAGATGAAACGGATTGGTAATGGATGTAAGTAACTCTGTCTCTGGTTCAAATACTTTAAAATTTGATGATGTTGTTGGTTTTATCCTTAGTGAGGAAATGCGATGGAAAAGCACAGGTGAGACATCAGGTAATGTGTTGAACATGGAGAACAGAGGAAGACAAAAGGATAAAGGAAAGGGCTCAGGGAACCGTGGGAATTCTAGGAAGGGCAGATCCAAATCCAGACTTGGAAAGATAGAGTGTTGGAATTTTGGGAAGAAAGGACATCTGAAGAAAGACTGCAGAGCTCCAAAGAAACAAAGAGATGGACAACAAGAGAGAAATTATGAAGCAAATGTAACAGGTGATGTGTTACAAGATGATTTGATTCTTTTTGTAGATAATATTTTTGAGTCTTGGGTAGTATATTCAGGGGCTTCATTTCATTCTACTCCCCATAGGAAACATTTTCTAGATTATGTTCAAGGTGATTTTGGATAGGTTCATTTGGGTGATGATGCACCATGCAAAATTGTTGGAATGGGAAAGGTAAAAATAAAGAAACGCAATGGAAACCAATGGTTCTTGAAAGAGGTAAGACATGTTCCAAATTTAAGAAAAAATCTAATTTCAATAGGGCAATTGGCAAGTGAAGGTTGTATATCCATATTTACAGATAAGACATGGAAGTTCATCAAAGGATCATTGGTGATAGCAAAAGGAGAGAGGGTAGGTACATTGTATTTATGTACTGGTAATACTGACTCTTCTATATCTTTAGCTTCTACAGGAGTGGATACAACAATGTGGAATAATAGGATGGGACACATGAGTGAGAAGGGATTGCAGATACTTCATAAAATAAATTTGTTGTGAGATCTTAAACAAATTGATTTGGACTTCTGTGAGCATTGTGTTTATGGAAAACAAAAGAGAGTTAGATTTCTCAGAGTCAGAAAAGAAAAGAAGAATGAAAGGTTAGAGATTGTGAATATAGATGTATGGGGACCAACTCAGGTATCATCTCTTGGTGGCTCTCGTTACTATGTTTCTGTTATTGATGATGCAACTAGAGAAACTTGGGTTTATTTCATTCGACAAAAAATTGATGTTTTTCATACTTTTAAGAAATTGAAAGCCTTGGTTGAGAATGAGACAGGAAAAAGTTTGAAGTGTCTCAGATCAGATAATGGAGGTGAATATTGTAGCAAGGAGTTTGATGATTACTGTTCAAACCATGGGATTTGTAGAGAGAAGACAGTTCTAAGAACACCACAAGAAAATGATGTGTTAGAAAGGATGAACAGGACAATCATGGAGCGTGCAAGGAGTATGAGATTGCATGCTGGTTTTCCCTTACAGTTATGGGAATATGTTGTAGATATTTTTGTTTACTTAATAAACAGAGGACCTTCAATCCCTTTGGATGGTAGAATTCCATAAGAGGAATGGACAGAAAAAAAGGTAAACTATTCTTTTTTGAAAACTTCCGGTTGTGAAGCATTTGTCCATATTGATAAAGAAAATAGAACAAAGCTTGAGTCTAAATCCAAGAAGTGTACCTTTATTGGATATAGTGTTAATGATTTTGGTTATCTCTTATGGGATTATGAAAATAACAAAATCATTAGGAGTAGAGATTTCATATTCAATGAGAAGGTCATGTACAAAGATTAGTTACAGGGAAAGAAAAGGAAGAAGAAAAACAAGAATACACAATGCTTGATGAGATCACTGAAAAAGAAATTCCAAAGGAACCTGAAAATCAAAATGTATAACAACAGGAGCAACAGGTACCTCAAACACTTGTAAGTGTTGTTAGAAAATCTACCAGGTTAAGTATACCCCCTGAACGATACTCTCCTTCATTGTATTATTTATTGTTGATTGATTCTAGTGAACCAAAATGTTATGAAGAGGCAATACAAGTAGACACCAAAAATAAGTGGGAGCAAGGAATGAAAGAGGAAATGGATTCCTTGGAAAATAACCAAACTTGGGACTTGGTTTAGTTGCCTGTGGGAAAAAGAGCATTGCGGAATAAATGGGTTTACAAGTTGAAGGAAGAAGATGGAAGAGAAAAGAGGTACAAGCCTAGATTTGTTGTAAAGGGGTTTGCACAAAAACAATGTATAGATTTTGATGAAATATTTTCTCCTGTTGTTAAAATAAATTCAATTAGGACTATTTTAAGTCTTATGGTAGTACAAGATTTGCATCTTGAACAGTTAGATGTAAAAACATATTTCCTCCATGGGGATTTGGAGGAAGAGATTTATATGCAGCAGCCATAGGGGTATGAGGTTAAAGGGAAGGAGAATTTGGTATGCAGGTTGATGAAGAGCTTGTATGGCCTAAAGAAAGATCCAAGGTAGTGGTATTTGAATTTTGATAGGTTTATGATAGAATAGGGTTATAGTAGATGTCATTCCAATCATTGTGTTTATTTTAAAAGGATAGAAAATGGAAGCTATATTATCTTGCTATTGTATGTAGATGACATGCTTGTTGTTGGGTCTAATATGCAGGATATAAATGTGCTCAAGAACAAACTAATCAATTCATTTGCGATGAAGGATTTGGGTGCTGCAAAGAATAACAAGAGACAGAAAAAATCACAAATTGACATTGTCTCAGGGTGAGTACACAGAGAAGGTGTTGGAGAGGTTTAGAATGCAAAATGAAAAACTAGTTAGTACACCTTTGGCCAGCCATTTCAAATTAACTAAGGAAATGTGTCCCAAGACATAGGAGGAAATAAAATACATGTCCAGGGTCCCATATTCATCAGCAGTTGGCAGCTTGATGTATGTAATGGTTTGCACAAGGCCATATATTGCACATGCAGTGGGAGTTGTGAGTAGGTGTATGAACAATGTAGGTAAATAACATTGGGAGGCAGTAAACTGGATTCTCAGGTATTTGAGAAGTACTTCTACTCATGCATTATGTTTTGGAGGTTTAGACACGTTTCTATAGGGATATGTTGATTCAGATATGGTAGGTGATAAAGACAGTAGGAGGAGCACCACAGGGTATGTTTTTACTATAGGTGGAACAAAAGTAAGTTGGATTTCAAAACTGCAAAAGGTTGTTGCACTTTCAACAACAAAGGCAGAGTATGTTGCTACTAGAGAGGCTAGTAAAGAAATGATTTGGTTACAAAGGTTTATGGAGGAATTGGGAAAGAAGCAGGAGAATAACAGGTTGTACTATGACAGTGAGAGTGCAATTCATATTGCAAATAACTCGGCCTTCCATTCAAAGACTAAGCATATATAGTTGAGGTACCACTTCATACGATCCACCTTGGAATATTGACATTTGAAGTTGGAAAAGATACACACTAGCCAGAATCCTACAGACATGTTAACAAAGGGAGTAACCAGAGAGAAACTGAGTTCCTGCTCAGTTTCAGTTGGTCTTCAAGAATGAAGATGAAGATGAGAAATTTTCTAGGTCCAAGAATGTTCAGAGTCTGTTAAGCCCTAATATTGTCTCATTACCCATTAATTGGGGCATATTATATTAGTACTGTTATTTTATTTATGTCTTCTTTAGGCCATTAGTTGTAATTATACCTCCTAGTCTCCTATATATACCAAGGAGACATTTTCATTTTGAATCATCTTGTACTTGAACATTTTAAGTGGGGTAAAAGGAGGTTTCCCCCCGGAAGAGGATTATTATCTGAAATTATCTCTTTTTCAAGGCGTTGAGAACTTTTTCTGAGTTTTTTCTATGCTATATTGATAATTGGTTCTTAACATATGGTATCAGAGCTCAAGGTCTTGGGGTTTCGCTGCTACATCTGAGACACCGTGGAATTTTCACTATAACTTGTTTTCTACAATGTTTCAAAATGAAAGGCTTGGAGGCTATTTAGTAGACAGATCAAGGTATGTTGAGTTCAAAATTCAGCTCCTGAGGCCTTATACTTTCAGAGATACAGCCTGTGCAAGATAGAGTTCTGGAATCATCCTGAAATGAGTCATTGGGGAATTTTTGCTATAAACAAATTTTTGTAATGTTTTAGACCCTGAAATCTATATTCCATTTACAAAAATTATTAATGTATCTGTGGTAAAAATTTCATCTTCTGGGCCATCTTAAATTTGTAGATACACCTTGTGTAAGATAGGGTATCTTACTAGTCCTATTGACTAGTATCAAGAAGGTGTTCCAAGTAAAACAATCATAACTTCTTGCTAGAGTATCCAAATTGAGTGGGACTGGTTTCATTGGATCTTGGACAGCCTGCAGTATTTTGGGTACGATTTTCAAAATTTGATATCAATTATTTTGTGTGGGGCATGCTATACAAGTGAGATATCCTAGAAAGGCCAAAAATCAGCAAGTTGTGAGGAAGTTATCGGAAATTCCACTTGGCACATCCAATTTTGATCAGACCTGTTGCATTGTAGAGAAGAAATATTAGAACTACCTAAAAGAAATTTTCATACCTAGAAGGGTTGAAACTTGGGAGATAGAATAAAATAAATATTGTCTAGCAGAACCGCCTCAAAATCAAGATTCAAAAGTGATACTTGGCCAACATGCCACCAAAAAAGGGACCTTCTGTTGGACAACTGAGAGGGGGGGGTGGGGGGTGAATCAGTTGTTAACAAGCTTAAACAATATTCCTATTTTAAAACTCTTTGCAGAAGCACTGAATGATGATCACAATAATGCAGGGAAATAATCAATGGCACATTCAGCATCAGTCACATATATGAGAAACACAGAGACAGATATTTTCTGAGGAAACCCATCCAGGGTAAAAACCTCTTTTTCTTTATATGATAAGTAATAATTACATTCTTTACATTATCATACATATGAGCACAAACTCATAATGAGGCTACAAACTCTGTTTTGCAAGCTGCAAATTGTTGATAGCACCAACTCTCTGTTTTCTCTAGCACCCACTAGAAGGAAGCACCAACTCCCTGGTTTCTCTAGCACCAACTCCCTATTTTCTCTAGAACCAACTAGAAGGAAGCACCAACTCCCTGGTTTCTCTAGCACCAACTAGAAGGAAGCACCAACTCCCTGAGTGTTTCTAGCACCAACTGGATGGAAGCACCAACTTCCAATCATATAGGCAACCAACCTGTATAACAGAGAACAATAGTTCTCCCTTGCACCACCCTGCCACCCTGGTTTCTCTGGATGCAACCAGATGGAAGCTACAACTCCCTGTGTTCAAGCACCCACTTGAACCTATGAGAACAACAGTCCTCCCTAGCACCTCCCTTCCACCCTGAGATATAAATCTTTGCTACTGAAACTTATTACAGTGATATAATGTTCAACAATGGCTTACCAGACTCATCACTATTTTGTTGCATTTCATTGCTCTGTCTGCCTCACTGCCTTCCTGCACACATGACTTACGTTGTCTGTTCTTTTTCTTTTTATGCTCTGTGCGCCATGCCCATTCACTGCACAGTTCCTCTTCTATTCAATTCAGCTGCTGCACTCTCCTCCTTCTTCACACATGAATCACCTTCAATAATAGCAACCACAAAAACTCCAATAGCAACAACAACCCCTTCTTTTCTCTGCACCGTGTATATATATATCTTCTGTGCATCTTGTGCATGCAATATTCTCCATTCCTCTGCATGCTCATACCGCACCAATATCCTCCACCTCTCGAGTTCTCTGCGTGATTCTCTGGCAGTTCAACCCCTGTGTATATCATCCCTAGCTGTTATGCAGAGATTCCTTAGCCTCTCTGGCAGTTCGAGACTCTTCATCTTCTCTGTGACAGTCCAGCTCACCTTCTTTGTTTCTGTTGCAGGATTCAACGCTCATCCATCTATCAATCCCTTCTAAGAATAGTCTTCCTTCACTGGAGGAAGCTTGGAGACTCTTCATCTCCTCTGGCGATCACACAAAGGTCTCTTCGAATTCTCTAGCAGATGCCATCAATGGTTTCTGGCAGTTTCACTGTGTCGTGCATCAGTAGCCCTCTGATATCCTTCAGGTTTATCTGCATCGTTGGATGAACTTTATTAATCTTGCCTTTAAATCGGGTTTCGTCATTTCATCATTCCTATGCCCAAGTGTCTTGACACTTTATGTTGCGATCTCTGAAGCTTCGATACAGAGCTTTTCTACGCTAGTTCCTTCCTCTATATGACCACAGGTGGTGACCTCCAGTTACACCGAAAATTCACCTTTTCGGTATTTCAGCATTTGTATGATCTAGTGTCTTGACATTCCCAGACGCGATCCCCGAAATTCCGAGGTGAAGCTTATCTGCACTAGGTCCTTCCTCCACGTGACGACACGCGGTGACCACAAGCTATGCTAAAAGGTGTTGCGAACTTATGATCTTCATCGACCCTAATCGATGGTCCACGATCTCGATGAATCAACGGTCTAGATCTCATCGTGAATTTGCATCTCGCTGTTCCTTAGATGGAGATTCTCGTCACTCCAAGTCGCGATAGGCGAGACTCAGAGATGGAGCTCAGATCAACGATCCAGGCTTTTGATGTATTGACGGTCTAGATCTCATCGTGAATGCACATCTCGCGGTTCCTTAGATGGAGGTTCTTGTCACTCCAAGTCGCGATAGGCGAAACTTCGAAAAGGAGCTTATCTGGACTGAATCCTTCCCTTCTCGTGACCATGGGCTGTGACCACATCCTTATGCATAAGGCACTTTCATGATTTCACATTTCATGAGTCTGGAGATGAGACATCTTGACTCTCCAAGTCGTGATCCCCGATACCCCGAAATGGTGTGGGATCAATGGTCCTGATCAGAGCTTGATTCAACGGCTGTGATTGAATCGCAATTTCGCATATCGTGAAATCGACATTCTTGTTGCATTGTTTACTTGCCTCTCCATGTTGCGATCCCCGAAACTTTGACATGGAATGGAATCAATGGTCTAGATCAAAGCTTGATCTGATGGCTCAGATTACATCGTGATTTCTCATATCGCGATATCGGGATTCCTAATGTTAATAGTCTTTGACATGTTCAACTCGCGATCCTCGAAACTCTGACATGGCTGGAATCCATGGTCTAGATTCAACCTTGATCTGACGGCTCATATTTAAGTCACAATTTTTCATATCGCGATTACGCCCGCTTCTCCTTGTTATACTTTAAAAGGTGTGCAGGTTCTCCTTGATCCAACGATGGTCAGGTCCTGCGCTTGGATCTAACGTCTGAGATCTGTCCTCCTGTTCAACGCTCTTCTTGTCTATATTTTGATCTGACGGCCCTCATTCTTTCGGGAATTTTGAATGGATCCAATTATCAGAAATGATTCTCAAGCTTTACGGGCCTTCGATCATTCGATCAACGTGAACTTATCTTCTATTTTCCTGGTTGCGTTGCCTTTGATAATTTGATATTCCTAAATATCACTGCGCTGTTGATCATCATTGTTGTACTCAATCCATCATCACTGCTGTACTTTCCATCAATGACAAGCATACGCTACCTGTAAAACATACCAAACATCCTCTGCACTATCTCTTCTGATCTTATCGAGTTTTCTCTGCAGCATCTTCCCAAAATACTTCTGGTGCCCATATATTACATTCTTCCTATACTCATGCCATCTTCATTGTTGTACTTGCCATCAATGACAAGCATATGCTACCTGTTAAACATTTCCAACAATCTCCCCCTTTGGCATTGATGGCAACAAAGGCACCCAGATTCTTTTCTCCCCCTTTGACATCAATGTCAAAGAGAACATGCTCCCCCTGAGCTGTTGCAGTATTTTAGAAGGTACCAAATATTAAATCAATGCAAACTCCCCCTGACAGGATGGACTCTCTCATTTGAGGCCTGCAAAATATTTGTGTCTAAACCAGAGTCTTCTCTTTCTGATTCTTGGACCTATTCATCTTCAGCTTCCACTGTATCCTCTATGGAAAATTCAAAATTGCTCACCTCTCTTACTCAGACTCCTTTATCAATCTTCTCATGAGTGGATGAATCCCCCTGTCACTATTATCTCTCTTCTTCTAACTATTTTCCCCTTTTGTTCCCAAAAGGTTAACTTTCCTTGACAAGATCTTTCCTCTTGTTATCTCTACAGGATGTCATGTGTATCATATTGTACATTAGAATGTTGTTGTCCTACTTGAACAATGTGCAATTGTAACTTGCACCTTTTAAATAGCCCTTGGATCTCCCCATTGAATCTCATCGATCTCTATTACTGCAATTTTAATTTTTCATCCATGATGCATTCAATCCAGGGCTTTTATGTCCATATTAAATCACAAGAGAAAACTGCTACACCCACTCTCATGCCTGCTTTTCTTTCTCACAAATGAAGGACCTATATCAGGTTTCTTAGGAGCACTGATTTCTACCTTGTTGAGTCCAATATCGGATTTGTCATTTGGTGATCTTTGGCTATCCAAGA
>ML779724.1:389943-411399 GCA_009831015.1 Picea engelmannii
AGCATGATGTATACTATCCATCCATGGGTGTTGTATCTTCATTTTCATTTTCCTTCATGTCCAAATAACTTCATCAATATTCTGGTCCAAAACCCATGACTAGGGTTGACATCAATGACAACAACCAATCTTCCAACAAGAAGTGCCTATGTGGTCACACATAACATTGACTATTACAAATGTCATATCTATGGACACATAGCGAGTGATTGTAGAAGCATGATCTATACTTACATGAAAGAGAACATTGATATCATATATAAGAAAGTATGGATAAGAAAACATGAAGAACAAGTGAACAAGGACTAGGTACCAGAGATCACAATATTGCCAATAAAACAAGATGAAGAAAATTCTACAGAGAAAAATAAAGATGTCAGATACATAAAGGTTTGGAAAATAACTGAAAAAAAGGAAGGACGGGTAAATAAGGAACAAGTTCAAGAGATTGTACTTTCAAGCATTGTAGTGAAAGATGAATCCATAGACAGAAAGAAAGAAGTCAAATCTCAGAGAGATAATGAATCTACCAATGAAGATGATGATGAATACACATCAGAGAGGGAATTTTTTTGAGCCATCTGGCATAAAGACTCCAAAGTAATATGAATATTAGATAGGGTGAGTCTATGCGATAGCTGTGATAGACCAAAGAACCATCCTTTGAGTAGCTTATAGAGTTTGAGAATACATATCCAGAGAAATCAGTTAGTAGAAGTACAATTTGATAGATTAATCAAGATTTCATGATAGTATAGTGATAAATGGGTTAGCATTATGGACAGTTTCACAAGTAGAGTCTTGGATAGTATGGACAGAGATGGATTCGTAAGAACACTTAGTAGGTTTTGACAGATATATGATAGTGGACGAGAGAATGGATTCATAGATTGGTTTAGAGAGTGGTTCAGAGACAAAGGAACATTATCATAATGGATGATAATTACACAGGAAATGGATTGAACAATGCTAATGGATTCCAAATTGAAAGATATGTTTTCGAAACATGCAGTTCATACATCAGTTCAAATTCAAAATAGAGTAATGCTCAGAAACAACCATGAAAAAAATATGTATGAACTATGGAAAGGAAGCGCAGACAACAACCTCTACATCAAGAATGAATTTGAAATGTCATTACTTGGAGAACTATCCTTCTTTCTAGGAATTCAGATACGTCAAAGCAACCAAGGAATTTTTATTTATCAAACCAAGTATATCAGAGAAATGCTAAAGAGGTTCAGAATGGAATATTGCAAACCAATTGCAAGTTAAGCAAAGATGACGATTCAAAGTCTACAAATCAGAGGAAATGCAGGTCAATGATTGGTAGCCTACTATATGTGACAACATCTAGACCAGATGTAATGCAAGCAGTTGAACAAGTGGCATGATTTCAAGAAGCACCATAGGAATCACATGTATTAGTAGTAAAGAGAATTTTTAGATATCTCAAAGGAACAAAAGATTTTGGATTATGGTATCCAAAAGGAAATGATCTATCTCTTATTTCCTACACAGACGTAGATTGGGAAGGTTTTATTGATGACCAATGAAGCACCAGTGGAGAAACATTCTACTTGGGTGAGTGTTTAGTATCATGGCTAAGCAAGAAACAATCATCAATATCTCTATCTACAACTGACACAGAGAATATTGCAGCAACAACATGTTGTACACAGGTTCTTTGGATGAAACAAACTTTGACAGATATATAGGTTGAGTATGATGATCCCATTCCAATCTATTGTGATAATAGAAGCGCCATCAATATCTCAAAAAAAACTCGTTGATACACTCCAAGACGAATCACATTCCAATAAAGTATCACTTTCTATGAGAATAGGTTGCAGAGAAGAACATCGGAGTTGAATATGTAGGAACAAAAGAACAAGTGGCATACATATTTACAAAACAACTTCCACGAGAAGCCCTTGAGTATCTTCGCCAGAGACTAGGAGTAATTTCTACTCCAAAATGAATAATTTTGAATGATTATTTTATATGTCTTAGATGTACACAACGAAGCACCATAAATAGGATAAAGGGGGAGAGATTTATCATATGCAAAGGTAAATTCTTGGAGAGAGAGAATAGAGGCATGTTTCCAAGGGGAGTGATTGTCACAATGGAAGAAGGAGTGATACCCTTTGTTAAAGGGGGAGATATTATTCATATGAAGGGAAAGAGAGTAGTCAGAAGATTACAAACACAAAGAAAAATCAAAGGCACATAGACAGGGGGAGAAACCCCAAGGAGAGTTCAATCATGGGGAGTAGCCTCAAAGGGAGATACCCTTTTCCATTGATGTCAAAGGGGGAGCGATAGAAACATTGATAAAGAGTATACACATGAATGTTATCATGACCAAGTGTTACCATCAATGTTGGTATTGCCATCAATGAAAAAGGGGGAGATTGTTAGATAGTTGGATTAGGTTGATGGATAGTTGGTAAGGATTGTTGGTTCTCATTGATGTCAACTATTGGAGAGTGATATTGTATATTGATGTCAACCCTTGAAGAAATCCTGGTAGAAAAAAGGTTTGGTTAATGGACCCAAGTTTGTTTGATGTAAAGATGACTCATTATTGTCTTGTCATGGTTGATAATAAGTACAAATGGATGAACTCCAAAGTTGTCCCCTTATGGTGAAATCCCTCATGGGAAGATGCTTTGCAGATTGAGTTATCCTAGAAGTATGGCTAGAGAACCCTTGCTTATTTGTGGAATACTGAGATGAATATCAGTGAATTTTTTAGTGAAGCTATCCTAGATGGATATTTCTTTTCATTCCATTTCTGGTGGTATGTGGAACGTCACATAACTCCTCATGGTTAGAGAGTTATGGCCATGAGAAGTTGGAGAACCCAAGTTTGGGTAATGGAACCGATTTTGTTTGATCGATAATGGTGTGAGTTTTGATATATTTTCAGGAAATACTATTCTATGTGGATAGTACATGTCATTCCATTTCTGGTGGTATGTGGAACACCACGTAAATCCTCACAGTTTGAGAGTTATGGCCGTACGGAGTTGGAGGACCCTCATATGTCATCTAGAAGCCCCAAAAGGTCAAAGTAGTCAAAGTGGTTTAAGAGATTTTAGAATGTAAATAATAAAGTGAACTCATGAATGTACTATAATTCAAAGTGAATAGAAAATAAATTATTTAAATAATAAATTTAATGGAGAAATTATAAGTGGGTTAACCCTAAAATAAGGAAAGTGGGCAAAGTGACCTAGAAGATGTTTTTAAGGAAGCTACTTGGAGAGTATAAATAATAAGCAAGGCTCTCTCATTTTAGATCACACTTGATCACACCTGATCATATTGAATATCTATAGGTGTTCGAGGTAACCAAAGTATATCTATGCAGAATTTCATAGGGAAGGTGAAGAAAATAAGGCTGAAATTCAAGGGAGGATAAATTCTTTTGATGATGCTTTCTAAGGTATGTTATTTACAGGTCATCTCACCATTTTTCACAATAAATTTTTTTATAGATTGATTTCGACCATGAAATTTTTATTCCATTGAGGAAACATATCCAAGTATCTGTGGTAACAAATTCATCTTGTGGGTCATTGTATTTTTGGAGCTACACTCCGTGGAAAATAGGGTTTGTGGCTAGTCCTGAAACTAGTCTAAAACATGTGTTTCGGGTAAAAACGTCATAAATTATTCATAACAGATCCAAATTCAGTAAGAAAAAATGTGTTTGTTAGAGTATAGTCTTTAGTATTGTGTGTAACATTTTCATATCCATTCAAAAAATATTCTATGCAGGGCACACTCTACAAGGTCGCTCTCTAGAATAAGATAGAATTTATCAAGGTATGCCATTTTTGCTATAAATTATTTTCTGAGAGGTTCCAAGTAGTGACACCTGGAGGAATTGCATAAAACATACAGAAATTTTTTTTTATCAGTTTCATATATTTATTCATTACAAGTACATAGTTATGATTATTTCAAGTTAGGGTTGTTGACTAATCCAAAACTAGTCATGTGAGACTAAACAAAAGTTTGATGAAAATGCTAGTCTCTTGTTGTTAAAGTTAAGGAAGGTTTGCAGGTATGTGATCATATACACACGATCTATTACAAATTTACAAATCATATTTGGATGATGAAATTGATGAGGTATTTTTGTTAAGGTACTTGTTGGGTACATGGTTGAGACAAGTAGTTGATGAGTTGGCACATACATGAGGTGTATAGTTGATGATGTTGGTACATCTTGATGAGTCATAGTTGATGAGTAGTTTGTACATGATTGGTACATAATTGGTACATGTGTGGAGAGGATTCTTAGTAGTATTGTTGAGACATGGTTTATGAATGATGTAGCATATTTATATTATTAGAAGCACATATCGATCTTGGTGATGATTATGAGTTGTTGTGTTATGCTTGGTTGATGCACATATTTGAGAGTTGTCTTGGTGATTTATATTGGTGAGTAGATCTGATTTGGTTGATAATATTGATGAGATAGGTTGTTGTGATAGGTTTTTTGGACAAGTTGTTGTGGCAGGTTATTTGTGCAGGTTTGGAGCATGGTTGATGCACTTTTTCATGGTACAGGTTGAGGTACAGGTTGGTGCATGGTTGATGCACTTATTTATGGTACAGGTTGATTGTAGGTTGTTTGGTACAGTTTGGTGCATGGTTGATGCACTTGTTTATGGTACAAGTTGATGTACATGTTGATGCATGGTTTAGGTTATTGTTATAGTTTATTTGGTGCAGGTTGATTGGTACAGGTTTACATCAGTATATCTCACAGTGATAGTGTGAAAGTGGTTCCATCATTCTACTTATACATCGAGGAGGTTGGACGAGGCAAGGACAGGTGGTTTTAGCCACCTTTTGGTTGTAGCCGGAGAACATAGGGGGTTGTAGCCTCCTTCTGGGTATAGCCAGAGAATTAGGGAGTTGGAGCTTTCCTTAGGTTGTAGCCTGAGAAACTAGGGGGTTGGAGCCTCCTTCCAGTTGCAACTAGAAAACAAAGGAAGTTGTGCTTCCAATGAATGTAATTCTTCAAGACATATAAGAAAAAGCATTATGTGGTTTTCTACCGCTTTGGGTTTCCACGTAAAACACTGGTGTACTATGTATGTGTATGATTGTTCATTTGTTCATTGTTTATTTACTCTACAGTTATTGGATGATAATGATAAATTGATATAACACTTGGATTATATGGTTAAAAAGGATTAAATTGCTCTATTACTGATTCACTCCCCTCTCATTAATCCAACATCATGTCTAATTGTAAAGTACCTTTTATCTTATCACCCCATGATCGAGATAATATCATACCATACTTCAGACGAATGTCTGCAACTACAATATCCATAACCATGCTTTTAGCTAGGATTTGCGCCAAGGTGATGCAAAAATATTTCATTGAGCCTATGCATTTGACTTTTCTAGAGTCAAAAGAATATAAGTCCTTGTATGGCCTGGTGATATCAAGCCCCAACTTCTCGATCACAGCCTTAGGCATAAGATTGTGAGAAGCGTCGGAGTCAAGCATAGCGTTATGTAATGTCTTGTCATGGATATTTAGACTGATGTAGAAAGGGTAGACATAACCAGTATCAATTTGTCCATCAACCTCAGGACCAAAAAGTAGCCTAGGTTGGTCATCAACAACATTCAAAGTATATGAACCTACTCCTAGTTCTATATTTAATTCTTTGATCACCTGGGACCTGTAATAATTTTGGTTCATTAGCTCAGTCAAAGGAATAGGAATTTTCAGTTTAGGCAGTTCACTTTCTAAGATGTAATGGTTGAAGTTCTAATTTGGCTCTATAATTCTAGTTTATCAGTCACAATCTTCTATGCAAAAGTACTTGGCTGGCTTGTGGATGCCACCTCGGTTTGAGTTGTTCTTGGTGAAGGTTCGGGAGTTCTATTTGAAGGAGTCTCTGGAATTTTCTTTTCTGGGATTTTCTTAGGGGTAACATCTAAGTTTTTCTTAGGTTAAACAACTTTCTTGGTTTCAACATCCTTCTTTGTTGGATTGTCATTAGTTTTCTTGCTTCTTAAATTGTACTGTCTATGAACCTCCATTATAGCATTTTTAAAGGCCTGTTATTTTGATTCTTCCTCTTCCTCACTTACCTCTGTCTGTGATAAGAGAAAAATCTCTTGTTCTTCCTGAGTGATAAAAATGGATTCATTGTCATTGACCCCCATGCAATTTATGTGAATATCATCCAACTCCTCATTTACCTCTTCCCCTTTGTTGACGTAATTTTCTTGAAGGAGTGGTCTAATATACTTCTCAGGCCCTCTTTGTTCCCTTTGGTATTTGGTCTCTCTCTGTCTGATTTGGGGAGGGTTGCTTCTAAATTTTGGATTATGAATCTCTCGAGCAGACTAATTTTTGTTAGAAAAATAGGACCGTGGAGCAATAAAATAAAACAAATGCAGAAACAAAACACAGAAGATACATAATAAAATAGAGATAGAGATTTACTTGGTTCACCCAGTGTGGGCTATGTCCACGAGAGAAATTTCCAGGTCCTTTCTTTATTATTATCCAACAAATGAAGGGATACAACCGACAACAAACCCACTGTAACTTCCTCTTCTTTCTCTCACAGTCTCCTATCTCATAATACCCTTTTCACCATAATGCATAGCCGCAATACATTTCCCTCATAACAGAGGGTTCCCTTCTAGGGAAAAAAACCCTAACATAATTTCTACCATTAGATCTACGACCTTATAATGAACGATCCAGATTTACAATGAAATTACAATATACATTTACAAGGAAAAAATTTCCTTCCGGGGCTTCACCACGGAACCCCTGTCGGGGGCCCGCTTGCCCCTGGACCCTGTAGAGGGTACATACTTTTGGGGTGTAAATACTTCATGGGGTATGAACACGACTGGAAGAAAGGACCTATGAATCAGGAAGATAATCAGGCTCCACAACCAACAATTTTCCCTAGGAGGATTTATGTCATTGATTTGCAGTATGTCCATCATCCTCTCCATGGTCCTCATCAGGGAATCCATATTTATATATGAGGTAGAAGTGGAAGTTTCTTATTTTATGGTAACCCTTCTTTCTATTCTTTTCCTAGCTCTTATGGCTAATAGATTTTCTTCAACACTCTCTGCACTTTTTTGCATCTCTTCTAGGGTGGCAGAATTCCTTTCCCTCTGTTGGTATGACATATCAGCATCAAATCCATCAAGGAATTTGATTAAGGCCAAACCTTGAGGAGGTTTTATATCAGCAGGAATTGGGTTATAGATATTGTTGAAATGAATACAGTAATCATGTATTGTTTCCCCTTGATTCCTTTTGATATTTTCATATTCTGATAAAATCTGGAGAGAGTTTTTATTGACCTCCCATCTGTCGAGAAAATTTTTGTGGAAATAAACAATATATGCAATGTGTTATAATATAATGGATTGTGCTCATTTTACCATAGACAATATCACTATTTTCACCCAACCATAGGCCGAAGCCACCCTTTGAGCACCTTAAACTTGACAAAGAATCATTCCGGAAGCAAACCCTAGGCTAGATAGCCAAACAGAGGGTAGAAATTTTTTCTCCAAGGATAGTGCACCAAACAAGAGCTGATCAGATAGTCCAAACCATAACCAAGAGATAGTCCAAGCCAAAAAGAAATCTTCTAGCTGCAGCAGCTGCAACAACAACTCTCCTCTAGACTTGCACACAAAACTGCCCAACTGCAGTGTGCACAAGCGTGTTATGCAATTCTGAGAATACTGGCTAGAATGAAGACTGGCCTCTTGTATTTATACTAAATCTAGTAGACTTCCAGGGCCAACTTCTCATTCTGGGTACTAATTCTTTGGTATATAATATTTCTTTTAGTCGAATTCTTCTCTTAGAGGCTAATAACCTAATACAAGTTATCCCCTTGAGCTGACTTGTCTTCTAGGGTTATTAACCAACTCATTAGGGTTTCTTCTTGCTTCCCAGAATATTCTATTCTCGTCAGGTTTACACGTGGAGGTGAATACCTCCCGCAGCTACCATAATATCAACACTCCCTCCTAGATAGGGAGGTATTGAAGGTAATGGTCTTGAGCACAAACATACCATTCACCCAATATCATCAACATAGTCGTATAGACTATCTCATGATTATATCATGAGAACCATCATCATTATCAGTGTTATCAACTACATCATCTCTCAAAACCATACTTCATCTG
This sequence comes from Picea engelmannii, assembly GCA_009831015.1. Classification (NCBI taxonomy): domain Eukaryota; kingdom Viridiplantae; phylum Streptophyta; class Pinopsida; order Pinales; family Pinaceae; genus Picea; species Picea engelmannii. The sequence goes on from ML779724.1 coordinate 398,170, forward strand.
AGTAATCAGACATGATGTTGGATAAGTCACTCACTCCATAGAGTGACACAAGAACCATTCTTCAAATACAGACATATGTCCTAGAAGAGTAAATGTACTGGACCATTCTCCATTTGGGAAAACTCTGTCCATTGATCATCCATCTAGCTGATAATCATTTCCAACGCTGCTGATAGTATTCAAGGAAATCAGAACAATATCATTCAATAGAACACAATTGTGTCTATCCATAGTAGTACACAACCACAATCTAGTGGTACAATATTGTTGGGCTCTAAAGATGTCCTAAAAATAGCCTTAGTTTAACATTAATTTATCAACCCAAGCATTCATCTTTTATCTCAAGAATATCAGCAAAGTCTATGTAGATAGATCATAAAGGTTAAAGTCACGTAGCTAAAGAAAATATGAGTTTATCAACAATCAAGTTCCTCAAATGGTCATTAAAGATTCTAAGACTAATATCTTACCTAATAGAATTGAAATATGATTACTAACATGCTTCGAATGAAAACGAATTAACTAATCTGTTGAATTCGTTTAAATAAGAAGCAGTAATTGAATCTAAGTAAAGACTTGTAGAATCAACTATCAACTAAGAATCAAATTGTTTGAAAGGGAATAGAGAATTACTCTATCTGTGGAAGGAAACAACAATTGTAATCTAATCGAAAGGGACAACAATTGTAACTTAACTGAAAGGAACAACAAATGTAACTTAATTGAAAGGAACAACAATTGTGAATCTAAGTAAAAGGAATAGTGCGTATGAAAATGTGAGGAACTTTCAAACAGTAAACTTCAGTAATAGAAGTTGGAACAACAATCACTAATACTCAAGGGAAATGTCTATCTTATGTACGCAAACAACATAAAATCATTAACACACTTATGCATGCATCTTAACTATTGTGAAAGAGATATTTTGAATCACAGAATAGAAATCAAACTGATACAATTACAAATTGAGATAGTAACTCCTTCAGACTAGGCCCTTGGTCCTCAGAAGCCCTTCTACTAGAAACTCAGTATGTGGAAATGGTGAAAACGTTCAAATCTTTTATTGATTCCATAGCTGGTATAACATCTACAAAAACTGCTTATGTAGAGCAATTCTGAGTTCTGAATACTTGGATACAATTCTTCGATTATCCTTTTAGGATCCATTAACCTCTATATATTACAATAATATGGGTAAATTAATCCATCCTAAGGATCGAGAGATCCTCAGGATTTCTTTACTATTATAAAGTTACAAGATAGAAAATAAATCATCTCCACAATTTCTTTGTGCCAAAAGTCCTCAACCTCCAATAGCTTACACATCTTCAATATATCTTTTTCTATCTTGGGTTTGACAATATTTATCCATTCCTGTAACAAAATCAAACAATTCCAATCATATTTTAGAATTCATTTAATATAACTCAATAATATCGCTAAAAGACATATTAATCATTTTCTACTTTATTTATCCCTAATTAACAGAAAAGTCAATCAAGATCATATCATGAACTTTGGGAATACGAAGGATATTTGTACCTTTTCCACAACCCAACATACCCCCCATCTTACCTTCTTTCATGTCCTCATGCAAGCTGAGATCTTACATGTAAATAAACAATGTTGTAAGGAGGAAAGGTTGGTTCACCAGGTTTCTTGAACCCATTATTTCTTTTGAGCTCTCCAAAAGAAACATCCACCCTCTTCTTATTAATTTGATAGTATTTCTAGTAACTTTTTGGAGGAAACCAAACAATAAGGGGATTATATCCACACCCAGTCCAAGCAGGTCCTTCCTCTTGGAACATTCTAGAATACCTTTCCACTTTAAAGGTGGTTTCAAAGAAATTCCTGAAACCAAAGGGTTCCCTACTTTTGACCTCATTGGAGGATGCATCCCATCTTAACTTGGAAGCAGCAAGAGCTTCTTCTTTGAGTTCACTAAAATATATGAAGCCTGAACATATAACCTGGTAATGGATAGGGGCTAAATATTCCACGACCCCCTCCCTTTTCATAAATGTTCTATGTCGCATAATGGCTAAAAAGGACTTTGGAGGCTCCCCTCTGATCCAGAGATCTAACCCAGTTTCCCTCTTCGTGAAGGATTTGTGATATTTAGCCCACCTGATTTGGTTTTTAGTAGAGGACAGGAATGCCTGAAACTGTATGTCCCCAATAAAGGGACCAGGGTTATCTTTCCTGTCATCTTCCAAAATGAGGTTATGGAAGTATAACTCGCACATAAAGTATTGTACCTTCTCTTCCTGCTCTATGAAACATGAAATAAACTCAGCGACAATAGTAAATGTAATTGGTTAACCTTCTCTAATGGATTTCACTCTCAACAACAGGTAACGTTCCAGCAAGAATAAAGTATAATTTGTGGAAGGAGCTCTGCAATTGATTGCATCAGTGTAGACATCACAAATCTCTTTGATTTTCTCCAAATCTTTTTCAAATTGGTTTTTTACCTTCTTGACCTTCCCTTGGGCTTTGGTGATCTTGGTATAAGTCTCACTTTATGTTGTTGACATGTCCTTTAGTTGTTTAACAACCTTTTGATGTTTAGCCATAGTGACCATCTCATCTCTGGGTTGAGTCAATACTTGTTGGGCGTGTACCAGTTCTGCCTTTAGCCTATCAATGATGGCACTTTGTTCCCGAGACTAAGATGCTTGATATTTTTCCATAAAATCCATATCATTTATGGATTGAGTTAATTCTTTTTGGGATTGTATAATCTCTTCTTCTAGTCTATCATCGATAACACTTTGTTCCTTAGACTGAGGTACTTGATGCTCTACCATAGTCATCAATTCATTTATGTTTTGAATCAGGTTTTGTTGGGACTACCTCAATTCTTCCTCCAATCTCCTTATGGTAGAATCTTTCTCGAGGGATTGATTTGTTTCCTATGATACTGGGGTATATGTCTACACCTCAGCATCAATTGTTTTTGTAGGGAGAATTTCTTTTGCTGTCAGTTTTTGGGTTTCTATTTCTCCTGTTTCTAATGGAATTACTTCCTCATTCTAAGCTACTGCATCCTCTGCTATTATTTATTTAGGGTATGTCTGTGTCCCCACATATTTTGCAGTGACTACTCTTTTAGGAAGAGGATTTATTCCTTTCACTCTAGGTCTTTTGTTTTTCTTTCTTTTATGGGCCTTGTCGGCTTGTTCTAGTTGTTTTATTAATTCTTTAAAACTTTCCCTGAGTTTGCCAACTTTTTGCCTTAATACTTCAACCTTTTTATCCCTTCTCTTCAACAACTTGTTTTCCTTTTTTATCTTTCTGATTATCCTATGGCTATTTCCTGATTTATTTTTTTGAGGGATATCAAGTTCTTCTTCATTCTATTCAGTAGGTGGTTGTTCCCCTGTTCCTTCGAAATGCTTTGTCTATTCAAGAGGGTTCCTTACCTCAGGATGAGGTTCTTCTTGTGATACATCCTCTGGGAATGACATTTCAATCTCAGGAAAGTATTCAACAAGTTTTGAATATGAGGCTCATTCTTGGTATTCTTCTAGCCTATTGGTGTCTCTGTCAATTGAGGTCCCTAAACTCCCTAAAACCTAAGCAATTTCTACTTCATAGTTTTTCAAAAATTGTTCTGTCAGGTGTCCCAATGCTGACTGGGTGTCTTCCTGACTATTTCCTTGTGAGGTTTGTTCTGTCTACTCAATTCCATAAATATTTTCTTGTATGTATTTCTCTGTAATGTTTGTAATTTCTTCAGGTTGTTTTGTTGTGTCCTGGATTTCTTTAGTCATTTCTTGAATTTGTTCTGTCATTTCCTGAATTTCTTCATGATGTTTTATCTGTCTACTTCTTCTTTTCCTATCAATGGGGGCTTTAGGAGTAGTCGTTTATTTTTTCCTCTTCCTAGTTGATGCCTCTACTATTGAGGTCTGAGTCTCTATAATTTGGATGGGGTCTGCCTTGACTTCAGGTTGAGGAGGTGGAAATTCTCTTCAATTTCCTGTGGTGGGTCTTCATGATGCAATTCAGGTTGTTCCAGTTGTAGAGGTCTATTGGCCTCTATAAGATCACACCAGGTTAATTGAGTTTGACTCTGGGCCTTATTTACTATCATTTTAACTAATCCATGGTGGTTGATGATAGTAACAGGATCTTTGGCCTTCTGTGTTCTTAAAGAAACCTCATGTAACATGGCATTTAGAAAAAATGGTAAATTGATTACTAACCGTTGTTTGAGTGTGGCTAGAAGTTTGATGTGGCATGGTCGGATCACATCATATTGTCCATCATAATTGATGTACCTCTGAATTACTCCCGCTAGTTCTTTCCATGGTTCACTGAGAGTGTTGGGGTTAAGTCCCTTTCCCTTTTTATCCAATTCCTCTCCGGGATCTATGAAATATTCTACAGCTTCTTTGAGCACTGTATATCTTCCTGTCCATTGAATTCCTATGTTAGGGAGACCTGTGACCTCTAATATGATTTAAGGAGTAACTAGAATTCATATATCCCGAACCATGGATATTTCTCCTTGCAAGTTCTAAAATAATTCAAGTGTGATGTTCGTATCATATCCTTGCAACCGGTTGAAGTATTCCATCCACCCCAGGCAGTGTAGGATTTTCTTTCCTGCTTAGTTACCTGTATTAATGTTGGCTCCCAGTGCACATTTCGACCACCCATATTTATGTGAGAGAATGAGAATGATTATAGTTCCTAGTTGCAAATTTGGTAAGACCAGCTTGGAGGAAATATTACCAAAAATAGAAAATATCAGAGAACAACAAGTGTATAAAAATGTAGGTTTTCCATTTATTACAATCATTATGATCTTATTGAAAAACATGTCGAGCATCCACTCCCCTCATTAATGTAGAGGTCGACCTCGACCATCAGCGTGGGCGAATGTAATGATGGTGGGTATTTCAGGTGAGAGGTAATAATTATGCTGACGTCGCCAGTGGGGACCAATCATGTATAATTTTCAAAAATAATTTTTAACGATAGTCCTCTCTCGTGGAAAATTCAAATTTTTTTGTGTGTCTATGCTCAAAACATTTTAAGGAAAAATAATCCGAATAAATTAAATCTATTCATTTTAAAAATATTCCACATATCATAATGTTGTTAGTTTTCCTGATTTATTGAATATAGCCAAAATGATAGCCTCATTATTGAGTAAAGCAAATCTAGAGACACGTAGAAAATTTGAATTTTTAAGGTAAACTTCCATACCATAGGCAGAGCCACTGCTGCTAGCAGGCGTCCATAACCTCGACAGGGTTTCCTTTTAACCCATAGATGAGCCCATATCCTTAATAAATATTTGGATCATCTTTTCCCAAAAATACCACTATCCTGGTTTGGTAACCAGATGATGATAATGCCACTCACTAGATTGTAACTTAAGTGAACAAGCCAGATCGTGATGAGACCCCTTGTACTTTGATGAAAGAAATATCAAAGGCCATTTCCCTGGTGTGGTAGCCATAGTGGGAATGTCACTTACATTATTATCCTATGATCATGGTAGGTTGGATCGTGATGAGACCCCCTATTTTTTGTGGGAGAAGTTTATTACTTATCTTTATTTGTTTTTTTATAATCTTTTTTTTTGGCGCTATTAAGGGAGGTTCATCTACTCCTTAAGAGTAAGGGATGGAGTAAATAAGTGTAAGGATTCCAAGTAAAATTGTGCTTAAGAATCCTTATTATAATATGAATGAGAATTATCATTCAAGTATATTTGTATGTATATAGGAAAATAAACAAATTATGGTGGTTACAGATTATGAACAAGATTTAAGATATTTCAAAGAAATTAATCCAAAAACAATTTGATAAGGTGTGAGATATAGTCCACAAAATAGTGACATATGTTGCGATGATAATTAGAAATAATGCTGGTGAAAATTAATTAGTGTCAGTCGTTCCCCAAAGGAATGGCTAACGTTTTAACAATATGAAGGAAAAGAACAACAACAAGAAAAAACGCAGAAGGAACAACAACTGTTCCTTTTTAGAATGCACAATGCGACCTGAGATGAAGGAACGAAAATCATGATGAAGGGAATGATGGTTGCTCTATTCAAATGAACAACAATGATACTCAAAGGAACAGTAGTCGTGCGAAGGGAATGACAATTTTCCGTTCAAATTAACAACAACGATACTCAAAGGAACAACAATCATGATGAAGGGAACGATGGTTGCTCCATTCAAATGAAAAACAATGATACTTGAAGGAACAACAGTCGCGTGAAGGGAAAGATAGTTGTTCCATTCAAATTAATAGTAACGATACTCAAAGGAACAACTGTCGCACGAAGGGAATGACAGTTGTTCCGTTAAAATGAACAACAATGATACTCAAAGGAACATCAATCGCAACAGAGGAATGGCATATGTTAAATTTTTAACCATCTGATTAGGCAATTTGGAAATCTCCCATGGAAATTGTTGTTGAATCTAAGGTTGATTAGTCATCAACTAAATTCATTCAATTGTTATGGGTCAATTTATTTCAAATCAAGTATCAGATGGTATGTTAATATCATGAGTTCATTATAGTTTTCAAATCTTTACTGCGAAACATGAAATTTTCATTTTTCTTTGAAATACAGGGTCTGCGTGATAAGATAAAATAGGAGTAAGGAACAAAAAAGAGTGATAACTGTGTTCATTATAGTCATATTTCTTAGTTCTTATTTTCCCAAGTGACTTTCCTAAAACTAAAAGAAAGAAAAACTAACATCTCAATTAGATCTAAAAAAATATATACAGTATGTACAGTGTCAACAAAATTCATCATTTATGGAGTTGGAGTGGCTGGGTTACCTTCCCAGCTAGCCAAAATCTAAACGGTAGGGTCCTTACTTACTTCTTAGTAGAAAGATTATTTTGAAGGCGGTTGATGGTAGAGTCATAGCCGATGTCCATTGACCAGAAATGGATATCCAGACCCATTGATGGTACTTAAAGTGATTGTTCCATTATCATGGACTTCATTAATTTCATATGGTCCCAGCCAGCGTGTCTGTAATTGTCCAGGAAAATCCTGAAATTTGGAATCATAGAGGAGCACCCAATCACCATTCTTGAATGATTTTTTCTTGATATGTTTGTCGTGCCAGGTCACTTTGTGTTTCTGAATAAAAACTATGTGCTCCAAAGTAGACATGGTTGCTTCATCCAACTCATTGACTCTCTGAAGGTGTTGCTTATGTGCTTCTATAAGATCCAGTCCAATTTCCTGGGCCATCGTTAGGGTCTTGATCTCACATTTGATTGGGAAGATGGGTTCTTTACCATAAACTAGGTGATAGGGAGAGTAGCCAGTGGTGTTACACCATGTTCTGCGATAATCCCATAAGGCATTTGGGATCTTAGTAGCCCAATTCTATCGGTTTGTTGAGACAATCTTTTTTACGATTGCTTCTAGGACCTTATTGGTACTTTCTACTTGCTCGTTTGCTTATGGATAGTATGGAGAAGTAACTCTTTGCTTAATATGATAATATTTTAGGGTGGTGGTGATTCTATGAGATATAAATTTGACCCTCCATTGATGATTACCTCCTTGGGTAATCCATAGCGTACAAATAATTTGAAAATAAATTTGATGACTACTTCTTTTGTTGCATTTGGTAAGACTTATGCCTCTATCCATTTGGTCATGTAGTCCATTTCAACTAGAATATAGGCCTTTTGATTTGACTTCAGATTGAAGGGGCCAACGAAGTCTAGTTCCCATCTATCAAATGGTTCTATGACTATTTGTTCTTTCAAAGGAATTTCATCAACCTGACCTGGATTTCCCATCCGCTCACAACTATCGCAGGTCTGGACATATTTCCTCGCATCTCTGAATATTGAGGGCCAATAGTATCCCATCTGTAAAATTTTCAGTCTCGTCCCACGGTCTGCAAAATTCCCACCAGAGGGCTCGTCATGTCCCATGACACCTTCCATCATCAACATGTGACATTTTTCGTGGCTTAAACATAACCTGGTAGCAATGCACCATTCTAGTACCTTCTCCAGATTGTTCAATGCTTAATCGAAGTCGTCGCCATAAGGAGTGAAATCATCCATGTAAACTTCAAGACCTTCACTAATCAGATCATTGAATATGATCAGGATGGCCCTTTGGAATGTGGTTGGAGCACTACATAGTCCAAAGGGAAATACTTTGTATGCAAAAGTACCCCAGGGGCATGTAAATGTAGTTTTATCTTGATCTTTTGGGGAAATCTGGATCTGATTGTAGCCACTAAAGCCATCTAGGAAAGAAAATAATTTCTTCCCTGCCAAAGTATCAAGGACCTGATCAATGAAAGGTAAGGGGAAGTGGTCCTTTTGAGTGGCTTTTTTAATTTCCCTGTAGTCTACACAGATTCACCACTTTCCATTTTTCTTGGGGACGATCACTAATGGGGGAACCCGCCGACTATCTGAGATAGGATGTATAAAATCTATGTCCAACAGCTTTTGTAATTCTTCGTTAACAATATCCCTAAGGTGGGGATTCAATATTCTATGTGTCTATCGGATAGGTTGGGCATATTTCTCAATATAAATATGGTGTGTGCAGAGTTGTGGATCAATACCTTTCATGTCAGAATACTCCCAAGAAAAAGCTTGATGATATTTAGAAAGGACTTGAATCAGTTTTTGTTGTTGTTGCTCATCTAAATTGGCATTAATGTTCAAGGAATTTCCTAGTGCAATCTCAACAGATTTCTTGTTATGAACGACGATAGTCAGGATTTGTTGTTCCATTAAATCTTCCAGCTATTCTCCCTATGCTTCACAGTCTAGAACAACATTGACCATATGGCAAGTTGGGTTATCCATGATGGTTGGGTTGTTAATAAATCCACTAATTACATCATCCTCTAATTGGTTCTTAAGTCTAAGATCTTATTCCAGTGTGAGAGGGGTTCGTAAATCCTTTTCTGGATATCATGGTGGTGGAAATTGTGGATACACGAAAGTCAGGCTTGGATTGGTTGGAGGATATAAGATGAGATTTTTTGTGACACCTCCTCTAGAAATTGTCTTATTACTCATTCGACATTCTATGTATGCATATGCTATTGTGATCCATGGCCTACCCAGTATCAATGGATGCCCTTCAAGCCCACTTCTTGGGTTGATGATGAGGAAATCCGCTGGATATTCCCAAGAGTCAACTAAGATTGCTATATCATGTAGTGTGTCGACTGGTCTAACCACTGATTGATCAGCCAATTGTAACATAATTGGTGTAGGTTCAAAGGAGTCAAAACCAAGGGTGTTGCGAGTTTCCATAGTCAGGATATTAATGGCCATCCCCAAATCAACTAGTGTATTTGAAAAAGAACAACCATGGATCTAAACTGTTACTATGGGGTTCCCTGGATCTACATATTTGACTAGTTCTTATCTACCTAGAATTAGATCAGACAAGGATCCTACCACGTGAACTATTGATGATGAATCTTAATTTTCCTAACATTCTTCCTCCCACATAGTTCCTTGATTGTCTTTGCATAAATTGGAATGTCTTGCAGAGCCTGCAGGAGTGGGATCTTGACATATAAATTCTTGAGTTCCCCTACAATGTTGAAGTTAGAATACATGACAGGTTTTTCTATCATCAATATTTCAGGGAACAGAGGGGAATGAGTTGCATCCTTATCAGGATCCTGTAACTCGAATGTGTTTCCCCCCTGCTCTATTTCTTCCACTATTACCAAACTTGAGGGTGTTATTGCTAGTTGTTTGTTATTTTCATTCCCCTGCTCTTGGAAAACATTTATTTCTTTAGGAGATATTATACGCCCCGATATCAACCGGATTTCATTGCACCCTACCAAGTTGGTTTCCCCTTCCCCATTCTCCATAACCTGGATGAGCTAATCCGGTCTATTATTAGGATTTGGGTGGGATTGGGCTGGTAATTGAGGGCGTAATTGCAATTGAGGGTTTTGGGGCAGTTGGAGTGGAGCTTGCAATGTAGGTTGGGTTTGAGGGGCCATCCCCATGGGTTGATTGTTTACCCCCATGGGGCGCTGCCAATTCTGGTTCCAATTTGGGTTTTGGGCAGTCGTGTTGGGCGAATGTGAAGGGTAGGGGTTGTTATTTGATTTTTTCTAGGATGAGGTGGGGTATTGTGAGTTAGGCTAGGTGGCGTTTGCAGCTAGTTGATTCTGCTAGATAGGATTTGCAACGGGTTGGTTTGACCAAGTAACATTTGCAGGTGGGTATTGTTGGGGATGCTAGTTCTGATTAAAAAACATCTGGCCCTGCCATGCGTTACCAGAATTTTGCTGTTGATTATATTGTCCAGAAAAGAAAGATGAGGGGTCCTGTAGTGTATTTGGAGACTGGTTCTACCATTGATGATGTTGAGCCATTAGATATAATGGTTATGTTTCCTCTTTCTCTTCTCTAAAGAAAACTTTCAATCCAAGGAGCGATGGACATTGCTCTGTTTCGTGATCCTTGGTGCAAATAGCGCAAACCCGAACCACATCCAAAGGAAATTCCCTTGGACCATGTTTTTTTCTGCATTTGTGAAAAAATATGGCTAAAGTCTATTGGCTTGCGATACATCCAATTGTGTAGTAATAGTGCTCAAAATTTCAGTTTTGAAATTTTCTAGGAGATTACCGACTTCTGCTCGAGTGACACCCCCACTAGTGATGTTACTATTTCTGGTGAGGGGAGTCCTCATTGTTGATATAGTCCGTGAACTTCCACGTGATAACTTGATGCACAATTGGATAATGTTATCATAAGTCTCTTGATAGATATCACCTTTCCCCATTAAATTTAATGTATCTACCCATTCATCCTTCATACCTTTAATCAGAGTTTCTATAAGTACTTCACCTGGTAATGTACCATAAGGAGACCTTTGTAAGTTATACTGAAATCTCTCAGCATATTCTTCTAATGATTCATTTTCTTTTGAATTCATTTGAAATATTTCATCTTTTAGGTCCCTGGTTCTACAATAATCCTGTTATTTTGTCAAGAAGGCATGTTTCATCTCATCCCATGAGTTTATAGTTCCGCCCCACAATCCCATAAACCAGCATAGAGCTGCTCCTTTCAAAGTGGAGTGGAACAATTTCAATTTTTGGGGTTCAGAGGTGTAATCATACCCTCTAGATAGGACATCAAATTCGAATAAGAATGCGTCTAGGTCTTTTGAGATCAATCCATGAAAGGTAGGCAAGTTTTGTAGGGGGATTTCTTTCATGTGGGCATTGGTGATTGGATCAACTATCAGATATTCAAACTTGGAGGTCTGGAGTCGTTGTTGATTTGGTTGTGATATTTGATCGAAAATGTGCCAAAAATCTTCAGGAAATTCTTGATATGGGTGTTCTATTCAAGGTGGTTGATTATTTGATCCTCTAGGGTATTTGATTGCACTCCCTTTATCTGAGATTTTGGGTATTCCTTCTTCTTTCATAGGATATTAAGGATCATGGGGTGGTGATGTGTCTTCCTTAGCAACCTCACTGATTTCTCCTTCTCCTTCCTCCAGATTACAAGAATTTCCCTCTTCTAAAGGGTTGAGGGGTGTAAGATCTATGCTTTGAAAGATTTTCTCAGTCCCTTCAGTTTTGTTGTGAATCTCAGCATGGGCTGTAGTTGGTGAAACTTCTACATGAGGGATTCATGTATATCCTTTCCTATGTCCAACAGAATCTCGAGATTCATCTTTTCGGATGATGTCATCTATGAAAGTTCTTCTCCCAGGGAGCACTGAGCCCTGGGCTTTGGTAGTTTTTGGTGGGGGTTTTGGTTTTTCAGGATTTTTCTTCTTAGTCATACACACTTCATGAAAAAAATTAAAAAAAACACCTATATAAACTCTAAGTATCAACTGGAGGTAAGAGTTGGCATAAGCATCTTACTTATTGCCTGTGTGGGTTCTTACCTTCTGTCTTCAATACCTCGTCCTCCAAAGACACAACCTATGCTACCTTTGACATTCTCCCCGACAACGACGCCAAAATGTTGGGATCTAAAGATGTCCTAAAAACAACCTTAGTTTAACATTAATTTACCAACCCGAGGATTCCTCTTTTATCTCAAGAATATCAATAAAGTCTATGCAAATAGCTCATAGAGGTTAAAATCGCATAGTTAAAGAAAAACTGAGTTTATCAACAATCAAGTTCCTCAAATGTTCATTAAATATTCTAAGACTAAGATATTACCTAACAGAATTGAAATCTGATTACTAACATGTTGTGAATGAAAAGGAATTAACTAATCTTTTGAATTCGTTTAACTAAGAAGTAGTAATTGAATCTAAGTAAAGAATTGCAGAATCAACTATCAACTATGACTCAAATTTCTAGAAAGGGAATAGCGAATTACTCTATCTGTGGAAGGAAACAACAATTGTAATCTAATCGAAAGGGACAACAATTGTAACTTAACTGAAAGGAACAACAAATGTAACTTAATTGAAAGGAACAACAATTGTGAATCTAAGTAAAAGGAACAACGTGTATGAAAATGTGAGGAATTGTCAATCAGTAAACTTCAGTAATAGAAGTTGGAACAACAATCACTAATACTCAAGGGAAATGTCTATATTATGTACAAAAACAACATAAAATCATTAACACACTTAGGCATTTAGCTTAACTATTGTGAAAGAGATTTGAATCACAAAACATAAATCAAACTGATACAATTACAAATTGAGACACTAAATCCTTTAGGTTGGGCCCTTGGTCCTCAGAAAAACTGCTACTAAAATCTCAGTATGTGGAAATGGTGAAAACGTTCAAATATTTTATTGATTCCATAGTTGGTATAACATCTACAAAAACTGCTTGCACAGAGCAATTCTGAGTTCTGAATACTTGGATACAATTCTTCAATTATCCTTTTAGGATCCACTACCCACTATATATTACAATAATATGGTTAAACTAAACCATCCTCAGCATCGCGAGATCCTAAGGATTTCTTTAATATTATAAAGTTACAAGATAGAAAATCAATCATCTCCAAAACTGCTTTGCGCCAAAATTCCTCAACCTCCAATAGCTTGTGCATCTTCAAGATATCCTTTGCTATCTCAGTGTTTATGGATAAATTTGTGAGTGCGGACACAGACCAATCTCCCCAGATCCACCTGGATCTGGAACAAAACGTGACAGAATACTACTCTTTCCCTAGATCTAGATATTGAATGAACTAAGAGAAATGGATGGTGGACATACC
>ML779724.1:431192-446388 GCA_009831015.1 Picea engelmannii
GAAATTTAGATGGGATCCAACGGTCACTGACTCTTCTTCCTTTTTCCTCTTTAAGTTCTTGCTGTGCGCGTTTTATTCAAGGCTGTTCCTCCTGAGCTTTTACTTCTAAATCCCTACGGGGTTTTATCCTTCTTATCCTACTGTCTGCCTATCATCTTCACTGTTGTAATTGCCATCATCATTGTTGTACTTGCCATCAATGACAAGCATATGCTACCTGTTAAACATTTTCCAACACATGACCTATGGCATGTGACCTTGCCACGGAGCGCGTGGGGAAGTTATGATTTAAACTTATCCCTTTTTATATTTTCGCGGGGTCACATGGACCCATGTGCCCACGATCTTGGCAGTTAGGAGCTGGCGCACCCATAATCGTCCTACAGTTCGCACCATTGGAGCGGTTGCATTCGGTGCTGGGTTTTTACGCTTTAAATAGTGTGTGTGCTAGATTGAATGAACAAGGGTGCAATTTGTAGATGCAGAGACAACAATCTTGAAGGCGAGACTTCAAGGAATCCTAACTTCTTCATTTTTTGGCCAAACGAGGTGATGAAAAAGCCCAGCTAGGGGTTTTTGGACGCTCTGAAGCCATTGGAGCAGTCTGTTGGTCATTTTGAGCATTGTAAAGCACGTTTTTGAGCACTTTGAGCAAATAATAATAATGATCCATAGGAAGCTGGACCAGGAGATGTAGCCCAAGAGAGGGGTGAACTCCTTTATCATTTGCTATGTAATGTGTTTATGTTCATTGATTATGCTGTTGTTTATATGCATCTTAAATGAGTAAATCCTATTAATGATGTGTTGCAAAGTTGATCCATTTGCTTTTAACACATAAACTTTACTTGCAAATATTTCCAAGTTTACAAGTCTTCTTCATTTTTAGATCACTTAAGGTGCCTCAATGAGAGGGTTATGGTTTCTACAACTTCACCTGCTAGTAACCCTAGTGGCAGTGCTTTGGTGACTTCTCTTGCTAGAAACCCTAGCAACAGTTCTTCAATGAGCTTACTATCCTTATGTCTATGCTTACTTCCAGTGGTTAGAATGAATGAAGGAGGTGTGGGCCCATAACCTATTAGAATATAATGGAATGTGCTCATTTTACCATAGAAAATATCACTATTGTCACCCAACCATAGGCCGAAGCCACCCTCTGAGCACCTTAACCTTGACAAAGAATCATTCTGGAAGAAAACCCTGGGATAGATAGCCAAAAAAAGGGTAGTGTGTTTTACTCCAAGGATAGCGCACCAAACAAGAGCTGATTAGATAGTCCAAACCATAACCAAGAGATATTCCAAGCCAAAACAAAATCTGCTAGCTACAACAGCTGCAACAGTAGCTCTCCTCTAGACTTATGCATAAAACTTCCCAACTGCAATGCACACAAGTGTTCTCTACAGTTCTAAGAATACTGTCTAGAATGAATACTGGCCTCCTGTATTTATACTAAATCTGGCAGACTTCCAGGGTCGAATTCTCATTCTGGGTACTAATTCTTTCGTATATAATATTTCTTTTAGTCGACTTCTTCTCTTGGAGGCTAATAACCTAATACAAGTTATCCCCTTGAGATGACTTTTCTTCTAGGGTTATTAACCAACTCATTAGGGTTTCTTATTGCTTTCAAGAATATTCTAGTCTCGTCAGGTTTACATGTGGAGGTGAATACCTCCCGCAACTACCATAATATCAACACAATGCTCGCAGCCCGTAATGCCTTGAACCATTTTTTAACCTCTCTGGTTAAACTCTATGAAAAAATTCTCATTTGGACATCTACCTCATTGACTTCCTGCAAATCAAAGTAAGCATTCATCTTATCAACATGTTGTTGTGCATTTAGAGGTCCAGTACCATCAAATCAAGGAAGTCTGGTTTGATAGTCCTAGGGAATAGCATGGAGTGGAGCAGCTAACACCAAGGGAAAATATCTTGCTTCCATTATTGTTGGAGGAGGTTGAATAAAAACTTGTGTGATTGGAGGAGAAGTGACAGAAGATGTAGAATATGTAGGACTAGGAGATGTAGAGTGAACTATTTGAGGTTTGACGGAAGTTGCAACAATAGTCAGGGTAGAAAATTATATTGACTATTGAAAGTGGGATTTGTACAAAGATTGATCGAGATTTTATACTAGATCTTCTAATTTTTTAAACTCGTGAAGAAATCGTTGATCAAAATTTGTATTAGGAAAAAGTATTTCATGGGTTTTGGGTTGGAGGATGGTTTGATCTAAGACTATTTCACTCACAAAGCTGTCATATTTGGTTCTGAAAAGGATTTTCTCAAAGGGTAGGTCAAACTCGAGATCATGGATAGTGGCAAGATTCTCTAGGAGAGAAATGGCCCTCTGAAGAGGACTATGACTCCCATAACCTTCTACAATGTTTCTTTTTCTGAGTAACTTTTTTGGATTGTCTATTGTTGTTGCAAGTTCTCGGTTAGGGTGAGATATAGTGTGGATTCTTTTAGGAGCCAGAACTTTAAATTTTTAAGAGATCCAAACTAATATCTCTTTGTAAGTTAGATTTTATGATTTTTTTAGAAATAAAGTTTTCTTTATCTAGGGAAAATAAATCGTAGGATGGAAAGTTTGTTCAGTTCCCCAATATGGTCGCCACTATGTTAACACTCTGTAAATTCCCAGAGGTTGTCAGGGGAAGAAGAAATTTAATAGAGGTAACTTACAAAACCACATCGAAATGAGGATCTATCCCTGCCAGTTTCAGAGAGGGATCTCTCTGTAGGATTTAGATATGTTTGGCTTTTAAATATTAGGCTAGCTAAAATAATATGAGTTTGTTGTTTTGTTTTATAAATATTAGCTGAAGTATTGCATTTAAACATCCATTGGGCTATGGGGTCTGTGTCAAGGATTGATATCAGATACAAACTTTATTAGGTTTTTTCACAGGGAAAGATAATGAAAATGTTGGATCTTTTTAGAATTAAAGTGATGGAAAGACAGAAACAGGTGAGGTAGTCAATCAGAATAAAGAATCATTTAATAATTTATTTATTTTAATATCATAAGAAGAACATTTAAATCACTAAAATCTAGAAATAGAGTGCATAAAACAAATTATGTACTTTAACTTCTTTTAGACGATCAGAGATAGAAAATAGAATGATAACGAAACAAGATAAACAATTAACAAATAGAAGTAAACATCACCAACACTAACACGTAGGAATCCCATGAAATAGCCTTTTTATTATTGGTAGATCTCTTCAAAAATATTACAGATACAACTCACTTGGGTGCAAAAATAAACCCTCAATACTTTGAATTCTGAAATATTTATAGAAAAATTATATCTAATCCTGTCATTAATGATAAGGATATGGTGGAGAGAAAATCTAACTAACTAGATCACATATTGCAAAAAAATTAGGAATGCTAAATGATCCTCTCGAATCCTTGGTGTTGATTCTAAGGAAGGTGGTTGGTGATTCATCTTTGACTTGACTATGACTATTCTTCATGCTGACTCGGATGTACACATCATCTCTACTCGATCAAAGCACACATGTCTTCCCATCTCTTTTGACTAGGGCTAGTTGTTTGGAGTTACTTCACACACACCTAGGATTTACTTTTCCTAAGGTTATTCCTTGTTTATTAGTCATAATTAGTCATTATCCAGTCTCCTATATTTTAGGGGAGAATATTCCACCTGAAGAATATTCTCTTTCAGTTGACACTTCAGTTTGACTAGTTGAGTTGAGTTTAAATGGTGCATTGGGATCATCACCATGATAATTCGACCCTTCCTTGGTATCATCACCAGAGTGGCACATTAGTCTTGATTCCTTGAGTTAACTCCTCACTACTCTCTGTTCGGTCAGTTAATTGAAGACTAGTTGACTAGTTAACTCAACTAGGTGGCAGTTCACTCCCATAACTGCCTAAGAGACTAGAATAGGTGGAAATTCACTCCCAAAATTGTTGGTTTGTGTCTAGATCACTCTATATCAACACTATGGCGCATTGGTTCACCTCAATTCGAAATCATTGAGTTATACAAAGTATATCATGTGTAAATTATTCATTATTCATAACGGTTAATGAGAATTCTTTCATTCTTTCTCTCCTTCTTCTTCTTTCTCCAATTCTCTCCGCAAATGTGTGTACTATTTTTTAGCTAGATATATTATGTGCAGTTTCAACACATTTACATGGTATCGGAGACAAGGGACTACTAAGTAAAATCTGCACCAAATTATTTTTGTAGGTATTGAAGATTGAAGAACGTATAAAAGATGGAATTTATGCTTTACTCACCGATAATACTTCTCATGCCTCATAACTATTTGGAGTGGAAGAAAAAGACTCTAATTCTTCTCACAAGTAGAGGCTTATACCAAATAACCATGGAAACGAAAGTAGAGCCTGATTTCACCGATGAGAAAAATGACTTTCTCAATAGACAAGATATGGCCATAGGATTTATCTTCTTGTCTATTTCTCCAGAAATTCTCCACCAAGTATGTGATGTCATACAATAATTCACTCCAAATGAATTATGGACCATATTGGAGTTTCTATTTGGGAATAAAGAATATTTTGAAGATTGCATGCAGGGATTGGAAAGATAGAGCCAGAAGAGAAGCCATCAGAAGATCAAGCCTCTTATTATGAGGAGTCTTCTATAAAAGTATTTACAGAAATTTGCATTCCATTAATTGAAGATGATGTCTACTCCATTTCAGATTTGTTTTCTGAAATTGATGTGGAATATATATGGCATGCATCTCAGGAGTCACATGTAGACACTTTTGCATGCACCATGCATGCATCTCAGGAGACAAAAAGAGAGCCACACAAATAAGACTCCATTATGATATTTTCTAAGCACAATTTGTAGAAACAAATTGGATATTTGAATTCCTCTCGAGAAAATATCCAATTTCAAAAAATAATCGTCTAAAACAGAGTCTGAGAAGTGAAGTTATGATCATTTCAAAATCAACCAAATTTCAATGTTTTTTCAGAAACGGTCGCACGGTTTTCAAAATTTCATCCAAAATTTATTTGGATATTATTCATTACAAGAAGATAAAGTAGATATGTTTGGAAATATCAATGGTGCATTGATCCAAAAACAAAGGTATTACTGATAACTTGCAAGTTAGTTTAAGGTACTTTTTGCATCAGATCGTTAAGAATGCAAAATACATAAACTTGTTATCTTGTTTGCGGAATATCAAATGTGACTTTTACTTGTTGCTTATTAATGAATAAAGATACTAGACAATAACATACATGCTTCAAATTAAGAGAATAGAATAGAAAAACTGAAAGAGAAATAGAGACAAGAGGTTGATAACAGAGTTCACCAATTGTTGGCTACGTCTCCAGGCCCGCTTCCAAGTGGAGGACCTCTTTATTACTCTCTAAAAAATGATCAAAGTTATTCTTACAATGCTCTTTGTTGTTACATTAAATGCTTCATTTCTTCTGTGCAAGACCTCCTTTCTCATATTCATTCATGCACCATCAAAATCATCTCAACAACATGAGAAAAATGCCTCTTAAAACATGAGAAAAGGCCAGAATTTACAAACTGCTCCTTCAAAACCCTACATCAAAACGTTCCCCTACAAGCTTCAAAAATCCCAGTTCTTATAGTTTTCAAGGCTCATATGAGGAATCCCAACTTCTCTCAAGATCTGGCCTCTTTCTGGGATCAAATCCCTCTTCAAATGGCCTAAAATCCTAAAAAAATCCATTTTTTGGGCATAATATCAAGCAAAAATCACCTCTGTAATGTTTAAAAACCACTTTTAAACCAAAAATGCAGAGTAGCCCCCAATACAGGGCATGTTCCCCCTTTACCAGGTCACATGGGGCCACATGGCCAAGTGTCAGCGCTCCAAGTGCTATGCGCCATCCCCCTTAACAGTTAGCTCTTGGTTTTGGGACGCCTTCCCTGGGATCTGGGCTAATCTGCCCTTGGGTGCACCCATAATTAGCCCTTGGATGTGCTCCTATAATGAAACCACGTGATGGGGCTTAGCCCTAGCCCCCTTGCGCCCTCCTTTGGAAATTTGACCCCAAAACTATAGGAAAGTGGGTTTTTTTCATAAAATTTGACTTTTGGCAGGTTGGTAATTGAACATTTCCAAAGACTTGGAGCTAGCCATGGGTCAGAGGATCGAATCCCATGGACCCCCAAATAATTTTTACATTCCAACCAGTAGTGAAGTGCCATGTGGATTCCCATGTGTAGGCCATGTGGCACTTATTCATTTTCCAGTTGACCATTGACTTTTGCCATAGAAGAATCTGATTGTTGTGCGATATTTTTCACATCTGGAGTCTGTTTTGAGGAAATGAATATATGGCCAGAATTAGCACAACGAGTCGGTCGCGATGGAATTGGTTCCATACAATTATGAGAACTTTGATTTTTGAGCATTTTCTGAGTCTACGGAGTCTCTTGGATCATTCCTCCCCACTTTGGAAGCTTTTGGACCACCAAAAGTCTACTTGTACTCAGGTAAGAAGTGAGGGTATTGCTTCCCCACTTTGTCATGTATCATCCATCCTCTCTATTGGGATAATGATCACCTGACTAATCACAACAAACATGAAAACTGAGATAGCATTATTTATCAAAGTAATCATTTCATTTATCGCACAATCATCTATATTATTTGTCACACTTTTCATCCATACACCACTAAACAACAACAAACTAATCAACAATACTAAGTATGAAAATGAAAATGACAAAACATGCTTCCCCTTTTGAACAGGAACAATAATCAAATTATGTAGTCGAACGTCATGCTGTAACCCTGGTGACACTTCATGACTGTTAGAAACATACTGAACCATCTCATGTTTAGCATCACAAACTTCATGTTTTGTTACAGACATAAGTGTTAAACTTTTGCTTGCATTTACCATTCTTTTTAACTGCCCTGTATCTACAAAGAACCTATTAGTTTTCATGCGATGAGCACAAACAATGTACTCTTTCCCATCTTTCTTGAAGCAATATTTATTTTCCTCCCTATAGAATATGGATTTCCTATCATAAAGGTATGGGCTTCCCAATACAATTCCACATATGTCCAGTGGCACTATATCAAGCTCTAATTCATCAACATAATTAGAAGTGATTGCAAACTTGATTTAACATTGCTTGGTTACTTGTAAATTGTTATCACCACATATCCATTCCAATGGATATGGTTTAGGATGTCACTTAGTTTCAAGTCCCAAGTTATTCATAACATCTTCACTGATTAGATTGGCTTGTGATCCACTGTCTACAAGAGTATCAACTTTGACATTATGTGTTATGACTCTTATGTGGAAAAGTTCATTCCTTTTACACTCATCATTTACATCAACTGATCTAGAAGAGATAGTACTTGCAACCAAATTTTTACCTCGGATTCCCATAGCTACAACCCGTGTCTCATCACCGGAATCTGATCCAAGATCCACTTGAACTGTCGCAGCTGTAGTATTCTTTCTTCCATGGTTGGTAAACTTCTTTGGCTTCAAGTCAGGATGTAAGACCCAACAATGATCTTCATCATGGCCTACTTTCTTGCAATGCTTACAAGTAGGCTTCTCCTCTATTTCTATGGTTGTCTTCTTCTCTTTCCTTTTCCCTGCATCCTTTCTTTGCCAAGTATTTGAATAAACACTATCACCAAGATTCCCTTTGCTAGATTCAATGTGAATGGCTTGTACACATACTTCATCAAAGTTAGAAGGATTTATCATAAGAATAGTGTGCTTAAGATAAGAATGTAAACCACCAATATATTTTAGGAGTGTCTCTTGTGTATATAATGGAATACCCAAATTTAAAGATTTCTTATGAAATATCTGAGTATATTCTTGTACACTTTGACCTTTTGATTGCCTTAAACATTGCCAATTCATCATTTCTTGTTGCATGTAAGCTAAAGGGTAAAACCGTTGTTTTAATGCAATAACAAAATCATTCCAGGAAGATATTGTCTTACCACTTTTCTTAAGATCATCTCTAGTTCTTCTTTCCCACCATATGAGAGTTGTGCCTCCCATTTTGAGACTTGTTAGTTGGATCTTAGTTTCGTCATTAACAATCCTTTGTATCCTGCAATAGACTTCTAATTGTCCCACCCAATTATCTAGATTTTTTGCATCTAATTCACCATCATAAGTGGGTAATTGAAACTTTACATCTAACTTTAATAACGACATATAAGAAGAATGATGAGTTTTTTTCTTATCCTTGGATAAATGTACACTTTCTTCATTATTAGATAATGAGGATGAAGAAGAAGAAGGTTCTAAAGGTCCACCACCTCCAACTCCTCCTTCTGCTCTTACCGAAGATTCACCTTCTTCATTACCTCGAAGCCTTCGTTGCCCTGTTTCATGATAAAGATCCTCTACCATGGCTTGCATCAATTTAAAGGCCTCTAATAAATCATCTTCAATTTTGTAGGGACCCAATTCCTGTGGCAAGGACATCTTTTGCTTATGCGGTCTCCTTTGAATCTCTTCATTAAGAGCCTCAAGTTGGCCTTCTCCTTGCTTGATTTTTTCTCTTGTGAGCATCCAATGCTTGCAATTCCTGTCAAACCTTCAAAACCAAATGCTCTAATACCATAAACTTGATCCAAAAATGAAGGTATTATTGATAACTTGCAAGTTAGTTTAATGTACTTTTTGCATCGGATCGTTAAGAATGTGAAATACATAAACTTGTTATCTTGTTTGTGGAATATCAAATGTGACTTTTACATGATGCTTATTAATGAATAAAGATATCAGCCAATAATATCCATGTTGCAAATGACGTAAATAGAACAGAAAAACAGAAAGAGAAATAGAGACAAGAGGTTGATAATGGACTTCACCAATTGTTGGCTTCGTCTCTGGGCCCGCTTCTAAGTGGAGGACCTCTTTATAGCTCTTTAAAAATGCTCAAAGTTCTTCTTACAATTCTCTTTGTTGTTACATTACATGCTTCATGTATTCTATGCAATACCTCCTTGCTCAGATTCATGCATGCACCATCAAAATCATCTCAACAACATGAGAAAATTGCCTCTCAAAACATGAGAAAAGGCCAAAATTTACAAACTGCTCCTTCAAAACCCTGCATCAAAACGTTCCCCTACAAGCTTCAAAAATCCTGGTTCTTATAGTTTTCAAGGCTCATATGAGGAATCCCAACTTCCCTCAAGATCTGGCCTCTTTCTAGGATCAAATCCCCCTTCAAATGGCCTAAAATCCTCAAAAAATCCATTTTTTGGGCATAATATCAGGCAAAAATCACCTCTGTAATGTTTAAAAACCACTTTTAAACCAAAAATGCAGAGTATCCCTCAAGACTGGGTGTACGCCCCCTTTACCAGGTCACATGGGGCCACATGGCCAAGTGCCAACACTCCAAGTGCTATGCGTCAGCCCCCTTAACTGTTAGCTTATGGTTTTGGGGCGCCTTCCATGGGATCTGGGCTAATATGCCCTTGGGTGCACCTAGAATTAGCCCTTGGATGCACTCCTATAATGAAACCACGTGTTGGGGCTTAGACCTAGCCCCCTTGCACCTTCCTTTGGATATTTGACCCCAAAACTATAGGAAAGTGGGTCTTTTTCATAAAATTTGACTTTTGGCAGGTTGGTAATTGAACTTTTCCAAAGACTTGGAGCTAGCCATGGTTCAGAGGTTCGAATCCCATGGACCCCCAAATACGTTTTACATGCCAACCAGTAGTGAAGTGTTGCGTGTGTTCCCATGTTTGGGCCATGTGGCACTTATTCATTTGCCAATTGACCATTGATTTTTGCCATAGAAGAATCTGATTGTCATGCGATATTTTTCACATCTGGAGTCTGTTTTGAGGAAATGAATATATGGCCAAAATCAGTGTGATGAGACGGTCATGATGGAATTGGTTTCATCCAATTATGAGAACTTTGATTTTTGAGCATTTTCTGAGCCTGGGGAGCCTCCTGGATCATGGATATACTTCAACAGATCTTTGCAGACATCTACATCTTCAACAAGCACAAACTTACATAGTTGTGAGGTATTCTTGGAGTGAAGGATAGGGTTGCTTAACAACTCTTTTTTGTTCCTTCTGATTTTCTTTTTTTTTATGCATTGTAATTTGAGGGGGGTGGTTTCCCATGAGGTTTTCCTTCTTTCCTCTTTTATTTCAGTGTATCTTTTGTATTTGGGTACCTAACATGGCCTTGTAGCTGGGACCCATTCTTTATTTTCACCATAGTGATGTTCAGGGGGGGTGTTGGAGTTACTTCACACACAACTAAGATTTTTTCCTTGTTTATTAGTCATAATTAGTCATTATCTAGTCTCCTATATTTTAGGGGAGAATATTCCACCTGGAGAATATTCTCTTTCAGTTGACACTTCAGTTTGACTAGTTGAGTTGAGTTTAGATGTTGCATTGGTTTTGTCACCATGCAACATTGGGATCATCACCATGATAATTCAACCTTGCCTTGGTATCATCACTATATTGGTGCATTAGACTTGATTCCCTGACTTAACTCCTCACTACTCTTTGTTTAGTCAGTTAAATGAAGACTAGTTGACTAGTTAAATCAACTAGGTGGCAGTTCAGTCCCGTAACTACCTAAGAGACTATACTAGGTGGCAGTTTACTCCCGTAACTGCTGGTGTGTGTCCATATCACTCTAGACCACCACTATGGCTCATTAGTTACTCATGTATCCTATATAAATTTGTAAATTATTCACTCTTTGAGTGTGGAATACAGTTAATGAGAATTCTTCCATTATTTCTCTCTTGCTTCCTCTTTCTCAATTTCTCTCTGCAAATGTGTGTGGTATTTTCTATCTAGATCTATTATGTACAAGTTCAACATATTTACATGGTTCAATAAAAAAGGAATAACCTTAGGAAAAATAAATACTAGGTGTGTGTGAAGTAACCCAACATCCCCCCAAACATCACTATGGTGAAAATAAAGATTGGGTCTTAGCAATGAGGCCTTGTTAGGTACCCAAGTACAAAAGATACATTGAAAATAAAGACAACAGAAAGATGGAGTTCGAAAAAGAATTCATTCTTACACCTTACAACTATTTTGCATGGAAGGAGAAAATATCCATACATCTCCAGTCCAGAGGGTTGTATAGGTTAACCATGAACACATATCCAGAGCCTACATCAGCCATAGAAAAATACAAGTACTTAAATTGCATGGATGAGGCACTCGAAAAAATTTGCAGTCTTATTTATCCCGATCTCCTTTTTCATATATCTTCCTGTAAGACTCCCAATGAAGCCTAGACCATATTGAAATGGCTCTTTGGAAAACAGGATGAGATGAGGGGACACATGTTGGAGGTAGATATGATCACATTGGATCCAAAAAGCTTCAACAATATCCAATATTTCTTTACAAAATTCAAGGATTTATTGTCGCAACTCAAAGCTTGCGGGGTTGATAGATCGAAGGAGGATAAACAAATGACTCTCACCATTCTCTCCAATCTTGGTCCTGAATTCTTTGTATTCGTATCCACATTCCATATTTTCAGATTTGCCTCTGGAGCCACCTGGAAGATGCCTTCTCTTGAGGACTTTATCGAATCCCTGACACAAGAGTAAACCAAGCTCATCAACATTTGTGCAATCAAAGGCCCAAATACGCATGGACTCAATGTGAAATATGGCAGCCACAAATATAAAAAATCTAAATATAAAGATAAACGGAAATATCATACAAATCCGAAGAAGGAAGGGTACACAAAACCCTTCACCAATGCCTTCGGATCCAAAAGAGAAAAGGGAAGAAAATGAGAGAAATGCACATATTTTCACAAAGGATTCCATTTGAAATCTACATGCATGCAAAAGAAAATAGATCTGATGTCTCAAATTCTTTAGAAAAACAACCTTGGAGATCGCATCCCCAAGGGTGAAAATAAGAAGAACCCAGAAGATCTGAATTCCAAGAAAGGAAATTCTAGCCATGCCTTGATTTCGATCAACTCCTCTCTCGATGCTCAGATCATAGATTCATGAACATCACATCACATGGCTGCATCAGAAGAAGTCTATTCTTCTTTGGATGCATGCAAAGGTCCTCCTATTCTGATGGGGACAACTCTTATGTCGAAGTCACCAGAAAAGGAAGGATTGAACTCACCAACGAAAGATTTGAGAATGTTTTGCATGTTCCCAAGCTTTCTATCAAACTTCTCTCTATGTATCAGATGATGAATTCTGGCACCAGAAAGAAATTCATATTCACACCAAATTCTGTGGACATATACGACATGCAAACCAACTCCAGGGTTGCTACCGATGAGGTAAATCATCCGTCTAGATTGTATACATTTTTTGAATTCATGAACATTATTATGCTTTATTTCTTACTCATGATGATGAAAGTAGAGGATATGGCACAAAATTTTTGGACATTTGAAGTTCAGATACATGCAACAACTTAGCAAGCACATATTAGTTGATTGTCTACCAGACATCCATTTCTCCAAGGGAGTATGTGAGGGATGTGCTCTCGAGAAACACCCTCAAGAGAAATTCGACAAAGGAAAGTCTCAGGGAGATTTTGCACCTTTATATCTGATCCAAGGTGACCTTATGGGTCCTTTTCCACATCCATCCATAAAAAAAGAGAGGTTTTTTCTCATGTTTGTTGATGAT
This sequence comes from Picea engelmannii, assembly GCA_009831015.1. Taxonomy (NCBI): domain Eukaryota; kingdom Viridiplantae; phylum Streptophyta; class Pinopsida; order Pinales; family Pinaceae; genus Picea; species Picea engelmannii. Next base: position 443,885 of record ML779724.1, read on the forward strand.
TTCTCACGTTTTACATGGATCTACTTTATCATGCAAAAATATGAGGTCTTTCAACACCTCAAAGATTTCAAAGCTTTGGTTGAGACACAGTCCGGAAATAAGATCAAAGTCCTATGAACTGATAATGGGGGAGAGTATGTGAATCATGAGATCCACAATCGTTTCCATGAGGCAGGGATTCATTTGAAACACACAGTTCCCTTTACTCTGAAGCAAAATGGATTTGCTGAGTGGAAAAATTGATCTCTAAAGGAGATGGCCTCTTGCATGTTGCATGCAAAGTCACTACCAAAGAGACTATGGGACGAAGCACTTAATTGTGCAACATACATCCAAAATAGATCTCCCCATAGATCTGTCAAGGATAAGACCCCCTACAAGGCTTGGAGCAGCCTCAAACTGGAAGTGACCCAATTTTGCATTTTTGGTTCACATGCATGGGCCCGGATTCCCTTTGAAAAGAGGAAGGAACTTGATCCACAAAGCACCAAGTGCATTTTTGTTGGATACCCCGATGGTGTGAAGGGATATCGACTTATTGATCTTTCCTTGAACCGGCTCATCATTGAGAGTAGTGTCCAATTCGAGGAAAGTGTCTCGCATGCACCTCAACAGCTGCATGAAAACACCTTCATTCTTCCACCTGTCCAAGATGATGAGCATGTGCATGTCGATTCTTATTCACATGAGAGTTATGATTTAGAGGACTTAGATGATTCAGATTCAGAGTCAGTACAGTCATATGCATAGTCAGAGCATCCATATGTAGTTGCATAGCCAGAGCAGAGGCCCAAGTGGGCACAAACTACTCTTCAGGATGCAGGGGATCTCGTGGGTGATCTAGCCGATACTAGGAGAATTCAATCTGATTTCAAGGAGCCTCCTATTGCACTCACTTCCACTAAACCATTGCCTTCCAAGCATATTTTCTTGGTTTAGTCTTCAGATCAACACTCTTATGGTGAGGCTACTGGAAATCCCTTTTGGGAATCCACCATGAAAGACGAGTACAAATCCCTCCTCGAGAACCAGACTTGGGATCTGGTTCCCCTTCCTTCTGGGAGGAAACATGTGAGATGTAGATGGGTCTACAAGACCAAGAGCGCAGTGGACGGACAAATCAGTAGATATAAATCCAGGCTTGACGCCAAAGTCTTTTAGCAGGTTTGGGGTATTGACTATGATGAGACCTTCGCTTCAGTAGAGAATATGGATTCCATACAATTATCACTTGCCATTGCGGAAACCAAGTTATGGGAAGTCGATCAGATGGACGTGAAGAATGCATTTCTTTATGGTGATACATCTGAGGAGATCTACATGGAGCATCCCCAAGGATTTATGTAGGACTCAGCTTTGGTCTATCAGCTGAAGAAGTCACTTTATTGCCTTAAGTAGGCTCTGAGGGCATGGTATGCCACGATGGACTCCTACCTGTTGTCACAGAACTTTGTACATTGTAAATTAGACCTGAATTTATACATGCTCAGGATGTATAATTAACTTCTACTTTTAGTTATGTATGTCGATGATTTGTTGATCATCGGTTGCTCGACTTCATCGATTTCTGCAGTCAAGAGGATTCTTCATGACAGGTTTTTTATGGTGGATATGGGTCCGCTACACTTCTTCCTTGGACTTGATATCAGCCAGGATGCATCAAGCATCAAACTATCTCAGGCCAAGTATGTACGAGATCTCCTTGAGAGATTTCACATGACAAACTGCAAGTCTTCTCTGACTCCTTTCCTATCAAGAGTCAAACTTGAGGATTGCAGGGAGACTCCACTGGTCGACAACACACTGTACAGACAGCTAGTGGGGATCTTGTTGTATCTCACACACTCCATAATAGACCTCCCATATGCAGTTGGCATTGTTTCCAGGTTCATGCAGGAGTCGCATGAACTACATTGGAATGTTGCAAAGCGTATCCTTCAATACATGCAGGGCACCATCACCTTTGGGATTCATTATGCAACAAACTCTACATTAGATCTCATTGGTTTTACTGAGTCCAACTTGGTTGGAGACAACATTGATCACAATTCCACATCTGGTTACTCACTCAATCTTGGTTCTGGGCCTATCTATTGGTTGAGAAAGAAGAAAGCTTCCATTTCTCTATCTTCAGCCGAGGCAGAGTATAGAGGGGTAGTTAACATAACCATTCAAGCTATGTGGCTACACCATTTTCTCACTGAGTTGGGAATTCAGTTTCATCAGTCAATCATCGTTTGGTGTGACAACCAGAGCACTATGAAGTTCTATAGAGATCTAGTTCAGAGGTAGTGGACAAAGCACATCGAGATCCACATACACTACATCCAAGACTTAGTACACGAGGGGATCATCGAATTATAGTTATATCCTTCAACAAAACAAATGACAAACATTTTCACCAAGACCTTCACTGACCAGAAATTTCATTCTCTATGAGGTCGTCTTGGAGTGAAGGACACAGTTTCCTAGCAATTGTGGTTCTTCTTTTTACATACATTGTA
>ML779724.1:454144-473713 GCA_009831015.1 Picea engelmannii
GGCAGTAAGTGGTAAAGGGCGAGGGGGGTCCAAGTTAACATGAATGTACCATGTTAGGAGGGGCCCACTTGGGAAAAACCACCAACTCAAACCCCCCGCCCCCCACCGTTAAAGGCAGAATGGTCGGGGGGGTGTGATATCCACTACCAGCCGTAGATATGAGCACGTATTGACGAACCACTGAGATTAGAGTTCCTTTTAGAACAAGGCGCCAAAGCTGTTATATCATCTCAAGGACTTAGGATAAATCATTATATGGGTTTTTTGTTGTTCCCCTTCTTTATTTTTGTCACCAAGGGGTCCAAAATACAACATTTTAACTCAATTCAAAAAATTTAACCAACTTTTCATCAATTTTATTGAAATGAAAGCATACTAACATATATCCTAATCTAATCACCTAGCAACTTTAACCTAGATTAGATTGTTGGGTTAACACTTATTCTAACCTAAGATACCTGGCTAAGTTTAGACTATTTATCCAGGTTTATTCACTATCCTATCTAATTAGGCTAAGATTAAACTATTTAGCCCAATTTATTCCCTAACCTATCTGCATAAATTTAAATAACTTGATCGTGGTTAGACAATATGGACCATGCCAATTTTATTGCATGGGGTTTCATCTTTTTCTTTTTATACCATCTTTTATTCCTTTTGTATTTTTTGTTTTCTTTCTTCTCTTTTTCTTTTTCTTTCTTTTCTTTTTATTTTTCTTTCTTTTCTTTTTTATTCTTTTTCTTTATTTTCTTTTTATTTTTCTTTCTTTTCTTTTTTATTCTTTTTCTTTTCTTTTTTCTTTTTCTTTCGTTTTGTAAATCATTTGCAGAATGAAATATTATTTACAACAACAAATGCAACTAGAGGAATAATTTGTAGTCACCATTTGATCCTATAAAACATTGGGTTATAACAGAATCCAAGATCATGGCCATAGGAAGCAAATATATATCAACTATCAATTCAAATTCTTCAGTTCAATCTGCCAAGACAAAAAGTGATATTGATCAGAATAAAGGGAGCGAGTTTTTCCATGTCAGAGTTATAGTCAAGCATAAAAAGGTAGATACTTTATTTCACAGTGGATCTCAAGTTAATATAATATCTGAAGCGATTTTTAAGAAGTTGGGATTAAAGATGACACCTCACAAAAATCCATATCCATTAGGTTGGGTGTGTGATGATGCTAAGTTGCAAGTGACGAAGAAGTGTAAGATCATGTTTTCAATTACAGCTAAGTTCTTTGACAAGGTTGAGTGAGATGGTGTGCCTCTTGACATTTGTAACATTCTCTTAGGTAGTCCATATCTATTTGATGGAAAGGTTGTGTTATATCAAGAAGAAAATAAATATCACCTTCTTAATAATGTTTCTTTAGTGAGCACAGGGAAAATGAAGAGACTCGTCAACACAAGTAAATATTTTGTTCTCGTGATATTGAAACATAAAGGATAATATATAACAGATTCTTTAGCAGGTTCTGATCCAAAACATAAATAAGAATTGATCAACATCATATCTAATTATGATGATTTGTTTCAGGAACCTACAGGGTTGCCTCCTAAAAGAGGGTTTGAACATGAAATATATTTTCAACATGACACTCCTATTCCTAATATTGGAATGTATAGGTCATAAGTGATTGAGAATGTATAAATCAAGAAGAAAGTTATCCCTGTGTGGTTCTCCTATTGTTTTAGTTCCAAAGAAAGATGGCACGTGGAGGATGTGTATTGATTTTCGAGCCATGAACAAGATTAAAGTAAAGAACCATTATCCTATTCCCAGAATTGATAATCTATTAGATCAGTTAAAGAATGTTGTGGATTTCACTAAGTTGGACTTGAGAAGTGGTTATCATCATATCAGAATTATAGACAGAGACATATGGAAAATTGCTTTTAAGACCAAGCAAGTCTTGTTCGAATGGTTGGTTATTCCATTTGGGTTATGTAAAGCACCAACAACATTTATGAGAGTGATGAATGATGTGTTCACACCTTATATACATAATTTTTTTATTTTCTATTTAGACAACATATTGATCTTTAGTCAAATATGGGAAGATAATATAAAGCATGTCAAGATATTCTTTGAAATCTTGAAGAAGGAGAAGTTGTATATCAAGTTATCTGAGTGTGAATTTGGAAAAACAATATCTGGTATATTTGGGTTACATTGTAGGGAATGGTCAGTTAAATATAGATCCTGCAAAAGTAGAATTCATTGTGAAATAGCCCAAGCCAACTACTACCACCAAAGTCTGGAGCTTCTTAGGAGAAGTATAGTATTGGAGGAAATTCATTGCTAATTTCTCATACATAGTAGCACCTCTACATGAATTAATGGGTGTTAAATGGATCTTTCAATGGGGAGGCAAGAAACAGGTAGCCTTCGAGACATTGAAGGAAAAGATAAGAACTACAACATTTCTGACACTACTAGATCTACAACAACCATTTTAGATTCAAACCTATGCAAGAGGATATGCCTTGGGAACAATATTGATGCAACGAGGTAAACCTATATGCTATCATTCTGAGACTTTCACTCAATATGTGATTAACTATCCAACATATGTGTTGGTACAAAGTGTAAAGAAATGGAAGAATTACTTAATGGGAAAGGAGACAATAAATCATATAGATCATCAACCATTACAATATTTGCATTCATAAAACAAGGTACAATGGTCACGACACTTTAGGTGGATGGGTTTTCCAGGTTTTCCACAATAGTTTCATTTCGTAATCAAGTATATGAAGGGTATTCATAATAAGGTTGCAGATATGTTATCAAGACCAGTACTTAATGCATCCACAATACTCAGGTATAATCCTTTAGCACATGAAAGTTATGTAGAACAATACACTAGGGATGATGATTTTAAAGAAGTATATGATGCATTAACTCACGAAAATCAACAATCATACTATTATATGCATGATAGTTTATTATATCATCTTGGGAAACCATGTGTACCAAGAAATGAAAAAGTGAATGTAATAAGAGAAGCTCATACATCCCTCATCTTTGGTCATTTCGGGGTTGGTAAGATAGTTGCAAAATTACAAAGGCATTGTTATTGGCCTCAAATGAACGATATAGTTTCCAAGTATATTAAAGGGTGTGTCATGTGTGCCACAAGTAAACCTAGCAACAAAAATCTAGGGTTATATACACCACTTCCGGTACCTTCACAACCACGGGAAAGTATATCCATGGACTTTGTAGAGGGTTTTTCTATGTCCAAGAAACGTCATGATTATCTATATGTCGTTGTGGAAAAATTTAGTGAGATGTGTATTTTTGGCCCTTGACCAAGTTTTGGGAGATCCTTGGTCAAGTATGACCTATTTTGGGACTTCGGCAGCCTGTCGAAAGAGGAGCGCAAGACAAAGCAGAGATCGCGGGATCTCAACCCCTTTTTGGGTCCTTTTTTTGGGATTTGGGAATATGTAACAGGAATGGGATGTCAGCCCATGGGTTTACCCATGTTTAGGCCTATTTTGTATGTATAAATAGAAGGCTAGGCAATGTAATAAGTAGTTTGCAAGACTTGTGCAAGTTGGCTAAGTGCTAAGAGTTGGATCTGCATGATCAAGATTTTTAAGGCTTCATGCTTGCAGAGCTAAGTGCAAGTCATTGTAAGAGATTGTGAAGGCTTTGTGCTATAACGCAAGGAAGGAGGATCTAGCGAGTTATGCAGATCTCCTGTCCTATGCAGAGTAAGGGTTTTGTGGCTCTGTGTACGTAGATGTCTGATTGGAGCTAATAAAGAAGAAGATTTGGTGGATGTAGCCCCAAGGTGGGGGTGAACCACGTAATTACTGTGTTATTCTACTATGTGCAATGTTCTGATGTGTTTCTGTGTTATTTTATAAGTGCTTTGGTATAGATAGATAGATCTGTTTATGATTTGTTCTTATGATGAATCTAGATGTAAGATATAATATAAGTGAATGTGCTTAGTGCTTGAATCTTCTAGACTTGATACAGTTCTTTATGTTAAGTGATTAAATACATTAGATCAGGGTGAATGTTGCGATGCTTTGTTTTCTCTGCAGAGTAGATATTGGTTAACTAAGAAAGAACTGACGGTGCTAAGTGCTCTAATAAGTATTGTAATCACATATATGTGTCCCAGCTAAGGTTGCAGACACTTGAGTCTTGTAACCACCCCTCCCTCTACCTCGGGTGAGACTTCATCTTCTTCCCAGGTGTTGCCGAAAGGGTCGGTAGTTAGGGTTTTGTTGGTGCGATGTTGTAGTGTTGAACCCTGGGTCTGCCCCTGTGCCGAAAAATGGTTCTGTTGCTGGGACCTGGAACTGTGATTGTTGGGAACTGAGGAAGAAGAAGCTTTGTGCAGAGATCCGACCTGAAATTGTGAAATATCTTTGTGTAGATCTGTTGCTCTAGTGCGCAGTACTCTACTAGTTTTGCAAGCTCTGTGATAAGGAAAAGAAGTATGATCTAAAGAAAAGAGGTAAGATCTGAAAGCTCTGTGCTCTGATAAAGGTAAGAACATTGAAATGTTATAAATCGGAAATCTTTGTGCTTTGCAGAAGTAAGATAAGTGAATTTTTTTTTTCTAAAGCATGGATCTAGGTATATTTGATAGATTCTATCCTAGCTTGAAACCTAGGGTATTCATAGATGAAAGAAGGTTTGATATGAATAGATCTGATATGAATAGTGAAAAATATGTTATTATTTATACCTATGCATAGAAATAATATTTGGACTAACAAGTGTATGCAAGATCCTAGAAATATTTTTTTGTAGGTTAGCTACCATGATCCTAGTGCACAGTACAGGAAAGGTTGGGGATAATTTAAAAGAAAGGGAGGATTAACCCTCTATTACAGTTTCAAAAAACCAAGACATCTTGCTAAGGAATTCTCTGGGAGAAGACCTAATTGTCTTTGTTGTAAATCTATGGACCATGAAGTATTGGATTGCCCTAGAATGATTGCTAAGATTGAAAAAATGAACATGAGACAAGAAAGCCCTAAGGCAGATCTAGAAATGGTAAAACCCTGGAAAGAATCAGGAAAAGTATTGTTATAGATAAGAGAAACCCTGAATGATCACTGACATGTCAGATTATCAGGGATCTTCAAAGAAAAAGAATGCCTTGAAGCAATAATAGGAGACTTCAACATTGACTGTGTTCTAGGCAAGGAAACATAGGTGAATATCATGATAGAGAGAACTTGGGAAGCTATAGGGCGGCCTTCTATGATTCCTTCATTAGGAGGAATAGGAATATTCAAAGGAAAACTGATAAATCTATGTGGAAAGCTCACCCATATACCTATGACTGCCAATGGAACTTCAATAGTGGAAGATTTTGAGATTATTAAATTTATTGAGAACAGTGCCCCATTTACCATGCTACTAGGAAAACCTTGGATTGAAAGAGATTAGGCAGAAGGCAAGAAGAAGAGGAAGTTTTAGAACAGAAGAAGAATGAGTTAAAAGAGTTCATGACTAGAAAGATCGCACACTTGGTTGAAGAACATAAGAACAAATCAAATCCATTTAACACTAGAGATCTAGATGCCGAACTTGCAAGAACACTAGAACAACCACTGAAGATTGAAGTACCTATTCCTGATAAAGAAGAAGGTTCACCCGGGAATATTAGGAAAGGATCTGAACAATGAAAAGTCACTATGTCAAAAGAAGATAAGAATCAGAACGAAAAAGGAATATCGAGATGAAGCTCACTGAAAAGAAGGCTAGAAATATAAGCAAGAAGTGAGATAAGATCAACAAGTTGCATAAGGTTCCAGAGGAAACCTTGCAGAAGAAAAAATTGCAAACATGGAGCTTGACCAGGATATCAGAACAACGACACATGGAACTTCACCATGGCGAAGCAATATATCTATTGGGGACATTATAACCATTAGACCAACGCTCTGAACAGGTAGAAAGACATTTATGGATAGAAAACTCGCCATTCGACCGTTGGGACCGTGCCATAATGGACATAACAAAGTTAATGAAGGCTTCATACCCGTTGTCGAGTTACCTATTTATCCCGGTGTGCCATGCCCCGAGAACACTTTTTCCAATTGAGAGATCGAGCTCACAAAATAAGTTGATTTTATACAGTGATCATCGCACTATTTCTTTCTATCCTATTATAGTGTCTAAGTTATTCCCCAAACTCGAGATTGTTAACCCTGAGTGTGTATGTCGAATGAATTGAACATTGTAGAGAAAGTTGTTGAAGAAGTTTTGATCAACCTCATGACTGAAAGAGTCATGTTGATGTCTACAAGTGTATAAGCATCATCGATGAGAGGACTTCCAACCTCTCCATCCACTACTCACAGAGCCAGACCATCCCAACCATCTGATGAAAAACAAACCAAGCACAGGGATGATCTAGCGAATGCTAAATTGATCCTGACCATATTAACCACCTATATATCACCCCTGAGTGGCACAGTAAATCGAGACAATGTGCCTAGATATTTTGAATACACCTTGGTCACTGCGTACCTCCCGAAGAGGATACATGCAGTTCGAGTAGACCAAGATAAGATTGCGACATTGAAGTTTAGAGACTTCAATCTTAGAGATCGCAAAGTTTACAACATGCTCACCCCACATAGGTACCTAACCCGGACTAAGGGAAATAATTCAAAGATAATCCCCCAGTCGTGGACTATGAACCTCAAGCAGTCGACCATGTCTAATGCCATGAATATTCCTCACTTTGAACAACACCAGGAGGTAAATGTATGTGTGAAACTGCTATTGTCATGTTACCATGGCAGTTATTTGTGGCTAAACTGTCGTATAACAGTTGATCCGATGTTGATCAATCAGATCACGGGGTTGCATATGCAAGGACCCAATCCACAAGATTTTTACCCTAGAAAACCCATGGATCACGCTCTAGCACAGTGGATCAAGGACACTTATGGTGATGTCAAGAAGGGAACGCAAGGCTACAAGGTAACTTCTATCTAGAGTGGTGTAGTGTGCCACACCTTTCAGTTGATTGCAGGGAAGTTGAGTGGTGTAGTGTGCCACACCGACCCACCCAAGTCACCAGTTTTGTAGTCGAACTCATAGGCAAGTGCACGGAGGGCCTTCAGATGAACTGCGCGAAGTACCTGGTAAATTAGTTGGAACTCGACTGCAAAGAAGAACAAGATCAAGGATATGAATTTCATTTCGGTTGGATTTTGATACTGATAAAATTTATTTCCTGGGAGATGTCGGAATATACGACCTTCCCAGACATCGAGCCTTTTGAACCACTAGCCGCGAATTTCAGTACACTTTGGTACTCAAGTGACATGAATAAACAATGGCATTCAAATGTTGTTTTCATACCTACTACAATCAGCTGAAGGTATCCATATAGTTTGAGCCTCACATGCCTCTGTGTAATATACCAGATATAAAATGTATGCAAAACATAAATAAAATGCTAGTAATGGTAGAATAACAACAATATAACCAAAACATTCACCACAATAACACTGAAATGATATAAGAATAATAACAGAAATAGCACTTTGAATCTGAAAGAAATGTTCATGGGCCTCTTCGAGAAGGAAACCTCTAGTTGAGTTGAGCTCTATTACAATAATATACAATCTAGGGTTCTCATACCATCGACTCTTATTTATACTAAAAAGAAGCATCTAGAGGAAGATCCTTCTAGAAGCGGAAGATTCTATTAGGTCTTCTTACATCTGCCTTATTTTATTTTATTGGAAGGCCTTATTAATATTGACCTTTATTACATCCAAATATATTTTTCTACCTATGTGCAGGTTAGGACCCTAACATGTCCTCCCCCTTAAAAACAACCTTGTCCTCAAGGCTTGAGATGAGGAAATTGTTGTAGAATGGTAGCTGGTTCCTAAGTGGCGTCTGTTGGAGTTGTATATTTCCACTAGACTAACACTTCATTTATGGTTCTCTGACATAGGAGATGCTTGCGCTGGTCCAAAACTGCTTCTGGTTGTAGCCAAATGGATCCTTCTTCAGCTAACTCTGGCAGGTTGGTTTGAATTTGGCACTTAACTCCAATCACCTTCTTTAAGCATGACACATGAAAAACAGGATGTAGCTTCGAATGGTTGGGCAAAGCTAACTGATAGGCAACTTGTCCTACATTCTTGAGCACGGTATAAGGACCATAAAATTTGGGTGCTAACTTATGACAATGTTCGGCATTGAGGGAATTTTTCTTGTAAGATTGCAGTCGAAGAAACACTTGATCCCCTTCTGCAAATTGATGTTCAGAGTGACCTTGATCTGGTTGTTGCTTCATGCGATTTTGTGCCATGACCAAATTTTCTTTGAGGGTACAGAGAATAACCTATTGAGCTATAAGTGTTAGGTCAACCTCCTGGACCTTCAAGGCACCTGGTAAGTATGAGAGAACTGAAGGTGGCTTCTGTCCATATACCACTTCAAAAGGATTCATGTGTGTAGTTGTATGGTATGAAGTGTTGTACCACCATTCAGCTAGGGGTAACCATTGAGCCCATTGGTTTTTCTTTTCCAAGGCAAAACACCTCAAATATGTTTCCAGACACTTGTTGACAACTTTCGTTTGGCCATCAGTCTAGGGATGATAAGCTGTGATCAGATGCAATTCGGTGTCTTGTATCTTGAACAATTCTTGCCAAAAATTGCTTGTGAAAGTGGGGTTGCGATAAAAAACAATAGAGTGTGGCATACCATGAAGCTTGAAGATCTGATCCATGAAGATTTGAGCCACTGTGGATGCTGTAAATGGGTGTTGAAGGGCACAGAAATGAGCATACTTGGAAAGGCAATCAATAACCACCATGATGATGGATTTATTCCTGATTTGGGTAAGCCAGTAATAAAATCCATAGAGATATCCTTCCAAATAGCAGGTGGAATCGGGAGTGGTTGTAGTGTGCTCGGTGATTTGACTGTTTCTCCCTTGTTGCATTGACACACGTCACATTCAACTACAAAATTATGAATGTCCTGTTTCATACCATCCCATAAAAATGAATGTTTGACCCTATCATAGGTTTTTGTGAACCCGGAGTGCCCAGCTATGGGTGTAGCATGAAGCTCAGAAAGTATCGTAGATTTAAGCTTTGATTATTTACTTAAATACAAACTCCTTTGTATAGAAGTTCCTCATGGAGCCAAGAGTACCCTGGGGAAGCTGGAGCATTCAACTGCAATTGTTGGATCAACTGCAAACTTTTGGGATCCTGTATCCATTCTTGGCGAATGTCTTAGAGCCAATATGGTACAATGAATGAAAGAGAAAAAAAGGATCCTTCATATTCATATTTTCAGGAAAGTGCATCTGCAACCACATTGTCTTTTCCTTTCTTATAAATGATCTCATAATCATATCCAAAGAGTTTAGTCACCCATTTTTGTTGTTCTGGGGAGGAAATGCATTGTTCCAAAAAATACTTGAGGCTTTGATGGTATGTCTTAATTTGGAACCATTGCCCCAATAGATAAGGATGCCACAAATCCATGGCATGCAGAATAGCCAAAATTTCCTTTTCATAGATGGATTTGCCCAGATTTCTTTCAGATAGTTTCTTTTTGGTAAAGGCCAATGGTTGCCCCTCTTTCATAAGGACAACACCAATTCCTTTCCCTGGGGCATCACATTCCAACACAAAGGTATTTGTGAAATCAGGAAGGGAAAGGACTGGAGTAGTGAACATGGCCATATTCAAGGTTTGAAAAGCTTGAGCAGCAGCTGGAGTCCAAGTGAAATAGTTATTTTTTAGGAGAGTAGTGAGAGGTGCTTCAATCTTCCCATAATTCTTAACAAACTTGTGATAATACCCTGTTAAGCCTAGAAATCCACGCAAGCTCTTAAGAGTCTTTGGGTGAGGCCATTCTTGCATAGCTTCAATATTTTTAGGGTCCACCTTGACGCCATCTTTGCTAACCAGATGACCCAAGTATTCTACTTCTAAGGTGCAAAAAGAACATTTAGACTGTTTCAGGAAAAGTTGGTGCTGAGAGAGTAGATGGAGAACTCGATCCACATGAGCAAGATGGTCTGTCCAGGTTTTTCTATATATGAGGATATCATCAAAGAAAACTAAGACAAAATGGTGGAGAAAAGGATAGAAGACATGATTCATGAGCCTTTGGAAGGTGGAGGGGGAATTACACAAGGAAAAGGGCACGACCAAAAACTCATAGTGGCCCTCATGAGTTCTAAAGGCAGTCTTGGGAATATCTGCCTCTTTCATACGTATTTGGTGGTAGCCCAAACAAAGATCTAGTTTATTGAATAATTGGGTGCTACTCAATTCATCTAGGAGGTCATCAATGACAGGAATGGGGAATTTGTCTTTGATGGTAAGTTTGTTGAGGGAAAAGAAGTCAGGACACATTCACCAAGAACCTTATTTCTTTAGGACCATGACCATAGGAGACGAGTAAGGGCTTGTACTAGGGTAGATAACACCTGCATTAAGGAGTTCCTGGACCATTTTCTCAATTTCATTTTTTTGGGAAAAGGGGTGACGATACGGACGGATATTGGGAGGAAGGCTTCCTGGTACAAAGGGAATGGAATGATCATGAACCCCATGGGAAGGAGGGAGGCCTTTGGGAGTGGAAAATACCAATTGATGTTTATAAAGGATGGCTTGGAGGTCTTGCAGTACCGAGGGTGTCTTTGTTGCTTGTATGGCATGGAGTTGGGCGATAACACCAGAATGACACCTTTTGATCATATTTTCCATGCGATGGGAACTAATGATCTCAGGTGAACTGACGGTGATGACTTGGAACTTATATTCGTGGCCCTCCTGGTTGAATTGCATCGTTAAGTCTTTAAAATCCATGAGAATGGGACCCAAAGTCCTTAGCCATTCTGCACCCAGCACAATGTCACAACCTCCCATGTCGATAGAAAACATATGCCATTTCAGGTGGTAGTAACCAATTTGGAGACGCACATTTTCACAACGCCCTCCACATTTCATGGAACCACCATTGGCAATCATGATTTGGAAATTATTGACGACATCGATGTAGCAATGAGTTTCTTGGGCAATGCAGTGATGAATAAAATTATGGGTGCTACCACTATCAACCAGAATGATGACCTTCTTATGCTTGATGTAACTGATTAGCTTGATGGTTTGGGGAGCAGAGAAGCTAGTGAGAGCATTGAGGGAAATGACTGGTTCTACTTCGGGAGGGTCTGAGGGAGGGGTTATGTCAGTGGATTCAAGTGACTCAAACATAGAGGGAGTTTCTTCATCTTCTTCCTAAATCTCCTCGTAGATGGCCATAAAAATATTTTTTTCTTTACACTTGTGGTCTGGGAAATATTTCTCATCACAGTTATAACAAAGGCCTTTGAGTTGGCATTCATCCATTTCATCCCTGGTCAATTTTTTGATCTTTAGTGGAGCAGATGGAGTAGTGGGATTTATTGGTTTAGGGCGAGGGATGAAGGAGGGTTTTCGGTTTTGAGAAGATACAACTTGTTGTGCTTCTTTATCTCTTTTGGTAGCCTCCACCCAACTCTCAGGCTGAGCCATGAGGACATGGGCCCGAATTTCATCCTTGAGGCCACTGATAAAACACTCTCGAAGAAAAGCATCAGACATTCCCTCTGTTCTAAAATCCAGGAACTCAAAGGCAGTTATAAAGTATTCCATTGTTCCTAATTGTTTTAGCTTTTTCAAACAACCTAAATGGTTGGTGTCAGTGTCAAAGTGCTCATAAAGCTCCGCCAAAAATTGTGTCTTAGAAATATACCCTTGACAATAATTGTTTCTCCATTGCCACCATTGCCAACGTTCTTGATCTAGATGGAGAACACCATACTGGAGTTTGGCCAAGTCATATGTAATGTTGTATAAAGAGAAGTAATGTTCCATTTGGGTTACCCAACCAGTGGGGTCCGACCCATCAAATTTGGTCACATCCACCCATGGAAGGCATAGGTCACGTTGAAAGTGATGGTTCTGCAAGGTATGGGAATGAGAGGAATGGTCACCTTCAGTATGTGGGGGTGAGGAAGAGGAAGGGTTATCTTTAGGGATATGCAGTTTGGTGCAGAGTGCCGAAAAGACTGATTCAAGCTGGGTGGTGAGGTCTTGTTTGATTTATCCCATTAAGGACAACATGGTTGTATTGATGGTGACAACATTGGCACTGAGTTGTTTCACTTCTTGTTGGGTCTCAATGAGACCATATTGCAAGGTGTTGAAGCAAGCTTCCAATTCTTGGCTACGAGTATGGGTCATGAGGATGGGGGAACTGAAAAGGGGCGGGTGGGGTAAAACATGTTTGACGAAAAAATGATATGGATGAATGTGATAAGGGCGAAGAGATGAATCCAATGGAATAGGTCTCAAATAATGGTGAAAACATTTCCAAACTTTTTTTTTTTATGGAGTTATACTCCAGTCTGAAGAATACTGTAGAGAGGAAATGCCCAAATTCTTAACCAGAATGAAATGTGTATTTACTTGGAAACCTGAACACAGTTGCGCAGCAATAGATCTTGTTTTTTTTAATTTGTTTATGTTTATGTCCCCAAGGATTAGGTATTCAAGGGTTCTACAAACAAGGGTTTTCCTTGTTCTATAGCTCTCTGATATACGTGTGGGGTCCAATAGTAGTACTCGACCCAATATCTCAGGGAAATAACTAAGGAGGATAGACCATACCCTTAGCCCTTATTAATATTTACCTATATTACATATGAATATATTGTTCTACCTATGTGCGGGTTAGGACCCTAACATTTTGAACACTCTACACTGATTCAGACCTCTGATGAAGTTCAGTACAAATTGACATTTTACTTACATCACAATGCCAACTGATGAACACAAGAAACAACTTTAGTCCTACTACAAGATAACAGAGGAGGACTTGGAGAAGATCACCAAGGACTAGTCAGTAGACCTCCTTGTTCTAGTATACCCTGCAGAAACTGTAGCCTAGAAACTGTGCAGGATACACTCGGACCTAGCGGGGCAAAGAAAACTAAAGTGGTCCAAGAATTAGACAGCACATCTGTGAAGACTATCTCCATATCACCAGAGCAAGGAGGTCATGGCAAAGAGTTAGGTGACAAAGAAGTCAAGCATAAGCAAGGAGATGAAGTTGATCCCCTGAAGAAGAGAAAATGTTCGCCTCTGAAACCTTCCTCTTGGAAGAAAGCGAAGGCCACCATGACCAAGATGCAAACTGTCCTCACCTCTAATGACTTCGAATTCCTAATAGACTCCCTACAATATGATTCACTGGAAATAGAAGAGAAACAATAAGTAAAGCAAGAGTAGTTGTATGATCGAATTGAGACTGAACTCTGAGGGGTACAACAAGCCCTACAGTCCAGCCGCGCAGTCTCCACTATGTCAGGAAAGCCATAATTGGGAGATGATCTAGATCAACTCCACCTCTTAGCCGATACAGTCAAAGCTCGCCTTTGATGAGCACATGAAGAAACAACACAAGCCACCCAGGCTTTGACACAAGTACAAGGGGTACTAGTAGAGAAACACAGTCCTGCAGAACGGAAAAATCTTTCTCTCCAAGCGAAGTTTGATGAAGAAAAATCATAGCTACAACAATAAAAGGAACAGTTGCTCGCGGAGAAAATTGAAGTAAAGGAAATGGTCAACAGAGAACTTCGATATGTGTCATTTGTAGAAGTCAACACCGAAGATCGATTTCCACAACAAGTAGCGCAACTTGAATAAGTGATCCAACAACTACAACAATGCATCACAAACTTGGAACTACACGCAGTACCCGAGACCCCACAAGTTGTAAGAGACCAAAGGGAAGCAACCACCAGGAGTGCAGTTGAAAGGCTCAAGGCTCTTACCTTGGAATGTAAGAACCTCACTCATCACAGTGCCCAGACATATGAACAACTCATGGAGAACCCATAATTGAAGACACTAGAGTCACAACTCCAAGAGGAAAAGTATCAAGCCAAAATGATACAGGCACAACTAAAGTCCCTGTCAGCTATGGAAATAATGAAGAACTCCCAAGAGCAATGCACTACACAAAAAAAAATCCATACTATCTAGAGTAGAGTTATGGAGGTAACTCAAAAACTCCAACCTGTGCAAGATAAGGCCTATCAATTGTTTACAGAAGTAGAAGGCCAAGGAGCAAAACTACAGTAGGTTGTCACTATAGCTGAATAGAATCTAGAGGGACCGATCAATGATGCAGTCATCCAGGAGTTCGTAGAACATGAGTTTGTGGCACAACAACAAGTCGAAGCAACTCGATCCAAGCTCGAGGCATTCTAAGTAGAACTATTCAGACCAAAGTGTCTTGGGATGTGTCACATGTGAGTGTTGGGGGCCTATTGGCCCTTGACCAAGTTTTGGGAGATCCTTGGTCAATTTTGACCTATTTTGGGACTTCGACAGCCTGGTGAAAGAGGAGCGCAAGATGAAGCATACATCACGGGATATCGGCCCCTTTTTGGGTCCTTTTTTTGGGATTTGGGAATATGTAATGGGAATGGAATGTCGACCCATGGGTTTACCCATGTTTAGGCCTATTTTGTATTTATAAATAGAAGGTTGGGCAATGTAAGAAGTAGTGTGCAAGAGTTGTGAAAGTTGGCTAAGTGCTAAGAGTTGGATCTGTGTGATCAAGAATTGTAAGGCTTCATGCATACCATATGAGACTTGCAGAGCTAAGTGCAAGTCATTGTAAGAGACTATGAAGGATTTGTGCTATAACGCAAGGAAGGAGGATCTGGCGAGCTATGTAGATCTCCTATCCTATGTGGAGTAAGGGTTTTCTGGCTCTGTGTATGAGATGATTGATTGAATCTAATAAAGAACATGAGTTGGTGGACATATCCCCAGGGTGGGGGTGAACCACATAATTACTGTGTTATTCTACTCTATGGGATGTTCTTATGTGTTTCTATGTTATTTTCTAAGTGCTTTGGTTTATGCTTTATTTTTATGATGAATATGGATGTTAGATCTGATATAGGTGAATGTGCTTAGTGCTTGAATATGTTAGATCTGATCTAGTTCTTTATGCTAAGTGCTTAAATACATTAGATCAGGGTGAATGTTGCGATGCTTTGTTTTCTCTGTGGAGTAGATATTGGTTAACTAAGAACAAACTGACGGTGCTAAGTGCTCTATTAAGTATTATAACCACATATTTGTGTCCCAACTAAGGTTGCAGACACCTGAGTCCTGCAACCACCCCTGCCTCTACCTTAGGTGAGACTTCATCTGCTTCGCAGGTGTTTCTTAAAGGGTCGGTAGTTAGGGTTTTGTTGGTGCGTTGTTCTAGCATTGAACCCTGGGTCTGCCCCTATGTGGGCCAACATGTTTTCTAATGACATGAAAGAAACAGGTCACACTTGAACAGACAAGACATATGTTCTTTGCTAATGTATGGGTTCATTTTGGACTTCCTTCATCTATTATATCATATCGAGACTCTTGATTCTTGGGAAATTATTGGTCTCATTTATGGGAATTAATGAACACTAAGTTGAAGAAGAGAATGAATTTTCATCCATAGATAGACAAAAGTGGTAAAAAAAAAAGCGGCACATCTACTTCGAGGATACTACAACAAGCATCCTAAATTATGGGATGAACAATTTCCTTATATCCAGCATGCCTATAATCATGCCATGCATTCGTCTACTCAGAAACTTCCTTTTGAAGTATGTTTGGGGTAATCGCATAAATCACTTATGGAAATCATTTTTGGAGAAGCAGGTAAAGAAGAATGAAAGGATGATAAAGATAAAGATAAAAGGTTCATTCAATGGATTTAACAGGTACATCAAGCATTATAGGAACAATTGGAGAAAATACAAGCCAAGTATAAGGAAATGCATGATAAACATTGGGTTGATCATCAGTTCGAATTCGGTGATCAAGTATGGTTACATATCAACAAAGATAAAATGAAAGGTGAAGGTAAAAAGATAAGGCCAATTTGATATGGTCCATTCAAGATCTTAGATAATATTGGTACTAATGTCGTTTGTTTAGATCTACCAGCCTACATGCAAATGTATTCAATGGTAAATGTTGAGAATTTTAGGATATATGAGCATCCTATGATTATGCATGAAGATGAAAGTATTCAGGTTCCAATAGTTGATGATATTTCTCCAAAGTATTTGGATGAGCTACAGGAAGTTTTCATTCTCGACAGAAGGAAAAAAAATTCACAGCAAGGTGATGTGGAATATCTTTGAGTTGGTCTAAAAGGGGTAAAACCAAGTAAAGACAAATGGATGGAGAACATAAGGGTGAGGGAACTCTACCCTCACTTAGTTGTTGATTAATCAAAACTTTTAGTGGTCCCAAAGTCTTCCAATGGGTAGGAATGATCCAAGAGGATTCGAGAATGATCATAGAGGTATAGAAATATCTAAAACATCCACAAAGGTCTAGAATGGTTAAAAAAATATCAAAATTAAAATTCATCAAATAATCCCTAAAATTCCATCATTGCGTAGAGATCAACGATAACTTTCCAACGACACAGATTTTTCCTTTAACAAAGTTCATATGAAAAAGTTATGAGTGATCAAAGTTCCATTTAAACCTGTTAGAAAGTCAAATGTAAAAGTAATTGATAAAATAAATAGCTGACATGTGTAACCACTGCAAGGGTGACATGTGACACCCAATTGATAGCTAAATGGGCAGATTGTACATCCAAGTGGATGAATGGCAAGTTGATAAGTGGAAGACAATTGGTTCAATCAAGTGTTGACATGTGGCATTGAAGAGAAAATGAGAGGTTTCCACATGGTAGCCTCCCATTGGCCTATAATGGTTGATGCTTATTAAAAGTTGTGGAGTCGGAAGGCGTTGAAACTGCGACCTCCATAAATTCCATAATCCTTCACATAGCTCCCACTACCAACACACTACCACAGAGGTCTTAACATATACATGGAAACAAATATATTTGAAGGAGTTATAATGTACAGTTGGTAGAGAAAAGGGTCGAGGGATTAGACCTTGACCCCTTATATATATGGCCACATGATATAACATATAACCATGAACTATATCCAAGAATAGTGGTAGGGAAACGTTTTTTAACCATTAAACAAATTATCTGCACATGTTAGTTATAACATATGTTATAACTATATACCCAAAGTTTAGGTGGTCATTGGGAATGGAACCCACAACCTACCATATATTGCCAACAGACTTAACCAATTTGGCTACAAGTCTGATTTTGGTTATGGAAACAACCAAACTATATTTCTTTGCCAACCTTAGAATTCAGGATTTGGTTAAGGGCCACACCCTATTTAAGGGCACACAACCCAAGGATTGTACACACAATTTAATGAAAATAATTACCTCGTAATCCATGCCAAAGGTACAAAGCATATGAGGTAACATCATAAATCATGTCGAGGGATACCTTGATGGAATTTAAAGTATTTTTTTGTCAGGAATTCAATGATGCACTATGTTTCTACAGCTGAGCAACATGTAAAAATGTCATTGTAAAACACAAGCATTTGAGAATTAATAAAAGAAGTCTCTATTGGAAGTGGACCCGGAGAGGTACCCCAGATTGGGTGAACTCTGTTTTTTCCAACTTGTGTATGTGATTATATTATTGTTGTTCATTTCAATTTCAATTGCAAGTCATTTATCATTGAAGTGAATTTGGTTAGATAATTTCTTCACATGTAATTTGGAAAACAATCAAGCAATCATTTTATTTCGAAGATCAAATAGATGTTTATGTGTATTCTAAATTATCAACATATAAGTATTTTTCAAATCAATAAAGGTTCCCCATAGGCACATATAGTAAAATCAAATATAAGAAGATCAGACCATGTCAAGTCTTGAGGAAGATTTCTCATAATGCCTATAAGTTAGAGGTATCGGAGAATTTTGACATCTCCACGATATTCAATGTTTCTTACTTGTACGATTTTCATGAGAAAGAAGGGGATTCGTAAGAAAGAATCTTGAATGAATGGAAGAAGCAACTACTTGTTAGAACATAAATCAAAATTTCGAATAAAAAATTCAAATTTTGAATTCTTTTTAATATGTTCCTAATTTTTGTCATTTATAAATAAAGTTTTATCTTTAAAATTATCAATTTATACACTAATACGGTTTTTGTTATGTTTTGACAGGAAGGATCAATCCTTATCCATTAAACATAACACTTATCGAGATCGACGGTTTGTGGGATTTTCGGGATTTAAAATTGTGAAATGTTTAATCAACGGTATTATTCTCGTTTGAAGTTCCACTTCAAGACTTTGCACTTCATAGGTTTAAGCTCAAACGTTTAAAGGTCCTATTATCCCCAAATTCATGAAGCTCCAGAGTCCCAAAGTTCCATAATATGTTTTTATAAATAAAAGTACTCAGTTGACGTGTCCTGTGCCGCCTAGCATTCTTTACACGTGGAGACAGATGGCACTCATTTTGGGCATTTTTTGACACATAATTCGCATGTTTCAGGATGAGACGTGTCACTCAACTTCTCACAACATGTCATCATATGTGAAGTCATCCTTCCACATCACTCCAACAAACTGTCCTCCGAGATATCATATTATCAACGAATTCACGAAGTGTCAGAGTGTTGGAATACCAAAGCGTTGAAGATTAAAGGTTAAGACATGATTTATTAGGAAAAATTAACAGTAAGTAATTACTTCACAACTTCAGCCATCAGGATAACTTTAACATTTCTATTGAGATAGTCTTGAAGTCATGAAGCTCCGGAGTCCCGGAATTTTGAAGCATTGAAGGATTAAAAAGGAAAAGAAGCAGTTAATTAAAGTAAATCTTAATCAAAAGATAATTAATCACTTTGTGACTGTGTCTTTCGGGATATTATTAGCATTCCCTATTCAAATCCCTGAATGTCGAAATACTTATTATCACTAATCATGATTATTAAAGTAAATTAAACATGATTAGTGTGAAATACTTGAATAATGTTTGCTTCCATTAGGTAATAAATTAGCCAACTTTACCATGATTACTCTATCATTCAAATTAATTAGTTATTGAATGTAGAATTAATTAGTTACTTGTATTTTGATTTGTTAAAATATTTGAACTCTATATCATTTCTCCATTCACATCCATAAATTCTATCTGATCTCTGCATTTGTATTCATAAGTATTGGTTACTTACAGGAGCTAATATTGTAGACGAAAAATTATGGCACCACACAAAGCAATGAGAAGACAATATCTATTTGTAGAAGAGTCAAACACAAATTCAGATATCTACTCAGATACTACTGCTCGCCTAATAGACAACATCAAATCATGGGTGTGGGTTTATGAGATCCTGGAAGACGAGAAATCCATCCCTTCAGATGAATCAAACGAGGGAAAAAATGCATTAACTATAAATAATATGTAACGATCCGCCTCGTTACGCCAACCGTTCGAGTGATAGGTGCAAATTTTTTTTTTGTGTTGAAGGTGTGTGCGCGTGTGTGGACGTAACAACATGCTTAACTCTACGATGCCACTTGACTAACAACAAGACACAACACGAGGTTCAGCC